>CM077222.1:4979529-5179529 GCA_039654775.1 Spinibarbus caldwelli | reverse complement strand
TGTGTGTGTGTGTGTGTGTGTGTGTGTGTGTGTGTTTGTGTGACTCCAGTAAACATTCCTGCTGTCCTCCCCAGTCAGCCGAAGAGATGACTTCATCAGCACACACACACACAATAAAAGCCATGCACACACACACACACATACTCATGTGCCTCTTGCTTTTGTTTTTCTTAATAACAAAAAAAAAAAAACCCTGCTTTGAAACAGACCGGGTACTTAGCTGATTATTTTAATTGCTATGAAAGCTGTTTGTAATTCGAGTGTTTTCTGTGAAAGAAATTATCATAGTTTAAATTTCACAGTATAATCCACTTACCCCGGTCAGTAAGTGAGAGAGACAGAGAGAGAGAGATCGTCTTACGCGGTCATGTCCACTCTTTCCACACGCTCGCTTCTGTCACTCAAACGCACCACAACAAAAGCTCTGATCTGTCCTATAATGAGGCTTGGAGTCGAATAAATTAACACTTGTTGGTGCCACATGAGAGGAAAAACTGGCTTTGGTGAGTAAATAAAACAGAGAAAAATTAAAAACAGCCAAATGATCCAAATCACAGAGGGATAACAGATTTTGTAAAATAAAAAATAATGCAAAACAAATCTAATGGCTAATAAGTAATATTGCTGGCTTTGAAATGTTCTCAATTCACCCGCCACTGGCAACAAGTTCATTTCAGATATAGATCTAAATAAAATAAAATTTTAATTCATAGTGACATAAAGCTTGTTCTTTGTGTCAGGACCTATTATTTAAAAAAAAAAAAAAAAAACATTAAAAATGCAACAAAACACTCGCCAGCCAAATGAGAGGAAAAACTGACTGAGGTGAGTGAATAAAACAGAGAAAAAACAGCTAAATAACCCCAATAACAGGGATATCATTTTTAAATTAAAAAAAATATATATATATGCAAAATTCACTCCAACAGCTAACAAGAAATATTGCTGGCCTTGTTATTTTCTCAGTTCACGCACCATTGGCTGTAGTGTAGCAATAAGTTAAATTCAGATATAGATCAACAGAAAAATGGCTGACTTCTGTCTAATTCATACATCTGCAGTGATACAAAGCTTGTTTATTGTGTGTCAGTACTTATTTAAAATACCATTAAAAATGCATGTTATAAAAAACTAAATTAACACTCGCCAAGAGCCAAATGAGAGGACAACCTGACATTGGCAAGTACATACAGCAGAGAAAAGGGAAGAACAGCTAAATAATCCCAATTACAGATGCATAAAAATATTTTAATAAAAAATGTAAAATACAATAATGGCTAGTAAGAAATATTTCACAATTCACCCTCCATTGGCTGTGGTGTGGCAAAAGTTAATGACATATATCAACAGACAAATAGCTGACTTCTGTCTAATTCATATCAATGCAAAGTTTGTTTTTGTGTCTGGACCAAATTTTTAAAATAAAATAAAAAATGCATGTTATAAAAAAAAAATAAATTAAGACTGAAAAACTGACTTTGGCAAGTACATACAAAAGAATAAAAATAATGCAAAATTATTTAAAAAAAATAATGCAAAACAATCTCATGGCCAATAGAATTTTTTATTTTTTATTTTTTTTGTGTAACAGAATTACAAAAAATATTAAAAATGCATGCTACAAAAGCCTAAATTAAGTTGGTAAAAATGACAAAAAAGAAAATACAGCATCACATGGTTTACATCAAATTCAAATCAATTTTTGCATCTTCTAACAACTTTGACCTTAGAGGAAAATTTACTATTAGCGGTTTATCCTGTACTTTTTCCTCCATAACTCCATGTGACGACACATGTGGAATATTCCTCACATAAAGCCACCAAAACAAAAATATTAGAAACAAAATTATATGCTCTTCGTCACATTTTTGTGACAGGTTTCACAGAGACAGACTGACTCATCTCATCTCACAGAAATCGTGATGCTGCAAGTGACTCATTGACCTGTCTGTCACAAATATGCATGAAAAAAAACAGCTAAATAATCTCAGCCACTATTTATTTGTTTGCTCAAAATGGCACGAACAACGTAAATAACATAAATGCAAATGGTGCATTTTTAAGAGTATTACTGCAACGTCTCACCTCATGTGAGCTGCAGGAAAACAGATTCACTTGTCTTCACTGAGCTGTGGCTATTCACCCGTGAATCAATTAATGAAACTACAGGGAACTAATTACCACATATTAAGACGTATAGCGTGTTACACTGAGTTCTGCTTCCCGCTGATAGCAGCAATACAGTTTAAAGTTCAAAGTGCTATTTTTGTTTCCCGAGAGATCCGTTTCAAGTGGCTTGCGCAAATGAGATCTCTTTAAAAAGACCTCAATGAAGTCTCAAACTGAGCCAGAGATCTCAATACGAAGTTCTCATCAAATGCTCCCGAGACCAAATAACCTCCACATTCACTTTTACAGCTCTATACTCTTCCTGTATGACAACCATTGACTCGCATTTTATATGAAATACTATGAGTCTCATAAGTCTCTGACATCTAGTAACATCCGAGCAATAAAATGATCCTCTTGGACTTGCACCGTAAGTGATACTAAACAATATCTGCAGCTAAAATGATTCATTACGCTCCAGCCAGACCTCTAACGCTGACGTTCACTCGAGAGTCGCGCTGAATTCATTGCAGAGCGCTTGCGTTAACCCGAGTTATGTGCCAAATTCTCCATTAGCCCTTTCAGAAGTAGTCGACGACAATCTCTCATCTCTTAATTAGCATACATCTCGCGCTCCTAATTTCCTGCTGATGTCATGGGCTGCATAATTAAAGTGGAACTGCACATTTGTGGTTGAGGAAACAGACCATGTTTCAGACTTTGAAGGGGTTAGAGAAAGAAATTAGGCAAATGTGTTAATTAGGAACACAGTGAAATTCGGAGCGATACTGAGCGCCGATCATTATCGTGGCCAATAACTGAACGGCAATGAGGTAGTTTCAGGTCTTGACCGAATTACAGTATCAGTATCATTCATCCAAAATTATTTTGGTTTATTTTCATTCTTTTTTCATGCCATGGCAGCATTGTCACTTTAGAGTGTGCATTAGTTTTAAAAAAGGTAACAAAATCCAAAAAAAAAAAAAAGAAAGATTGTAAGTTAAAAGTTTAAACACACTTTTTGCTTGCAAACAGGGTTGCCACAATTAATTTTGACCATTGAATTTCCACGATTTTTCCATCAATTTGTTTAATTATTTGTGATTATTGGATTTAGAGTTGTTATTTAATAGAACAATTTCTTTGACTTTGTAAGGATGTAGTAATTTCCAAGATATTTCCAGGTATTCCCCCTCTTTTTCACGCTTTCCTTCGCTTTTAAAAGTCAACAGGCTTTTCAAAATGCAAAATATTGCCAAACATGCGCTTTTGCATTTCATTTTGAAACTAAATCTTCCGCTATCATCTTGTCTGTCTCACCCCACTCTTCTCGTCAGTCAGCTCGACCAAAGTCCCTTTAAGTATTCTATAGTCTTTGGCTCGACTCAAGCCTGTGTTAAGCCTGTGTTATACTTTCCGCGTGCGCGAGTCCGCTATGGTCCGCTAGGGTCCGCGTGACGTAAAAATCGTAATCGGAGGGTGTACGCGGAGGCTCTGCGCGGACATCCACGTACCTCTTAATTTTTGTGACCGTGTGTACAGTAGGCTACAAAAGCACCAACTGTGCATGCGCAGGCTGTGTGAAGATGACCGTTGCTACCTGAACCTGTACAATCCGTCAATAAAACAATATAAAGACAGCCAGATGTGCAATAACTCTGGGCAATTGTTTGTTCACATGTTTGTTTACTGTTCAAGCCGATCTGCCGCGCATGTATGGAACACGTCCGGGAAGCAGACCACCCGCGTACGCTTTCAGTAGTATAAATACAAGTAGTCCGCGTCCGCGCTGTCCATGTACGCGTCCGGATTGCCCACGTGGAAAGTATGTGACTGTCGTTCGGCACGCTGTATTGAGCTGCTGTGTTCAGTTTTTAATTGTAGTCTGTTCTCTAACTGAACTAAATGATTTTTATTTAGAACATGGGCGGGTATATGCAAATGTCGGGGGCGTAACTATTAGTGATCCCGACTGTAACGTCACAGTCGGTGTCATGTTCTGATTCGCCTGTTTTTCAGTGGTCTTTTTCATGCAGGAGATTTACATAAGAAGGAGGAAACAATGGTGTTTGAGGCTCACGGTATGTCATTTCCATGTAATTATTTAACTATGCCAAGGTCAATACAGTTTTCCATTCTATGGCATCTTTAAGAGTTCTATTACAATTCTATATTAATAAATAATATAGTATTGTATTAATAATACTATACTATAAATATAAGTAAGTAAATACATACATACATACAAATCCAAATGAATGAATTAATGAATGGAAGTACTAATACTGGCTGATATCAATATAGTCTACAGTATATTTTGCATCTTTGTATTAATTTATTTATAAGTATGTAAAAAGCTGACAAAGACATGAGAGGATGTAATTTATTTTAAAATTTAAAAGGCAATATTTGTGATCGTATGATATTTTATCCGACCCCTCGTCTACAGACAATCTCATCACAACAGACTGGACTCACAGTTGTCCAGATATCCAGTGGATTTCAGTCACCGCTCAGATGTCCATGTGTAAATAAACATCCTTATCAGTCTCTTTTCCATAAATCTCAGAGCAGTTGCTCTGACATGTGTGAGATGCCGGCTGTAAACAGTGTGTGAAGATAAAAACACAGAACTACAGCATTCAAGCAAAAACAGCAAAATAATTAACACAATTTGCCTTTTCAAGTGAGAGAGAAAACACATAACATCATACAAATGCATGTGCATTTAATAAATCTGTTCATAAAAAACAAAACGCTTCAATACACTCAAAGGCACAGGGGCTTAATTAATTCAGTCTATGCTAATTTAATTAAAGAAAATGCATAAATCTATCTATCTATCCGTCTGTCCATTTGTCCATCCATCCATCCTTCTATTTATCTGTATTTCTGTCTTTCTATTAATGGAAATCCTGTCATATCACAGAACTCTAGAACAGGGTCAAAGATTGATTTTTGTTTTGAAAAAAAAGGAAAAGGAAAGAAAAACAACAACAGGGATCTACAGATTGCTTTGGTTGTTTTCTGTCTCTTTTAAAAAGCTCCTTGTGCGTAGATGACATTTTAAAAAGACAAAGACATCAGAAAGAGTCAGGATGCTTTTGAGAAGTTCAAAGTCCAAACAACTCCTCCTTTTCTCCCTTTCTCTATCTTCAGCTCCGTCACCAAACGCTCCCCTAGAGAGGCAGACCGAGAGAGAGACACAATGTGTGCAGATCGCATAAAGACAATCTCTGTTTCCCGCTGAGAATTTCTGAAACCTCAAACAAGTTTCTACACGAGCACCTGCTGCTGTTAATGAGACAACTACCTCACTGCATCTCTCCCTTAACACAATCGCTATTCCCATCATAACTGTCGCGCTCGGCCAATGAGAAAACAACCGTACGAAGGTCAGAACCAATCACTCAATCAATTGGAAATACAACAGATACCATTCACAACCTCATCAAATATCAGGTTCAGTCAAGCTCTGACATGCACACAACATGCAAGCGGCGTTCAAATCATGCCAGGCTTTTCTCTGTGCGCCATCTGTCGAGTCTGATATTGCAGCAAGGATGAATTTTCATTCAGTCAAAGTGATAAGAACATCTAAACCTGAATGTAAAGCAGAACTGGGAACGAACGGGGGGAATCCTCACAGTCAGAGAGCAGATAAGCTCGACCAAATAGCTCCAACCGGGCCAAGAATGGACAAAAGTGTTACTGAATATCTGCATCTGCTTCAGTCTCCCAAAACAGAGCTGTGCGAATACAGACCTGGAGGTTTGGATCACAACGAAGAAGCTTTTATATACCCATCAAATCAAAATGTGAGTTTTGTGGCTTTTAGCTCATGTCTATCAATATGCTAGCATACTCTTAAAAGTTGACACCTTTTAGCAGATATATGCATTAAAAATTTACAGGCTTTCTCTTCTGGGAAATGGTCAACAGTATGTTCAGAATGAAATACTAGCATATTACTTACATTATACTGTGCAGTACATATAATATACCATATCTTTAAAAAATACTAACTGATAGTAGGCTTCAGTTTTTCAGGAATTTTCTAATTAAACTGCAGTTTCAAAAATTCAGGTTTGCTGTGCTTGTTTGTAAGGCTGCACAATTTGGACAAAATAGTATGATTATATATCATTATTTATAATAATAATAATAATAATAATAATAATAATAGTAAGATGTATGCATGCATGTATGTATGCATGCATTTTTTAATTAAGATTTTTTGTAGTCTTTCAAAAAAGTAAGATTTAAGAAGTCTCTTGTGCTCATCGAGACTGCATTTATTGCATTTTATTACTAAAAATACATTAAAACAGAAATACTGTGAAATATTACTAAAATAACAGTTTTCTATTTGAATATATTTTAAAATGTAATATATTCCTGTGATGCAAAGTTGCATTTTCAGCATCATTACTCCAGTCTTCAGTGTCACATGATTCTTCAGAAATCATTCTGAAATGCTGATTAGCTGCTCAAGAAACATTTCTTATTATTTATATATATATATATATATATATATATATATATATATATATATATATATATATATATATATATATATATATATATATTTATATACTGTATATATATATATATATATATATATATATATATATATATATATATAATTTATATTATACATGTATATATGTATACATTTTCATTTTTAACAACATTTATTTTTAACTTTTAACTTAGAAAAAAATAGAAATGAATTTTTTTTAAGTTTAAGTTTTTATCTAATATTTATATTTTAATTAATATTAATTAAGTTTTAGTTAATGGCAACAACACTCAAACTACTACCCCAAAAATAATAATAATCTAAAATTTTGCTGCAATTTAGGGCAGATTGACACAGTGATGAATAGTATCTTCAGCCATATATATATATATACACACACACACACACACACACACACACACACACACACATATATATATATATATATATATATATATATATATATATATATATATATATATATACATATACATAGTGTATCAATGTTTATAAGATGTTGAAGCCCTAAAAACTTTCAGAATTATTAGGTAACAGTGACGCTCCCTTTTAGGCCCACAATGATGCTTTGTTCCACCTCTATGCAGCTGAGGCCGCTGTGATTGGCTGAAGAAGCTGACAATCTGTTGAAGCGCTAAGGTACTATACGGCACCGGCTGCAGATGTTAGTCCTTTAACTGAAGGGTGTAATTTTTTATCGACTATAATTACCCGTACACAGAAAAATGTGACATGAACACAGTGCAGCTTTAGCCGAAGCGCATTTTTACATTTATCATCTGTGCTAAGAATAGCATCCGCAACACAGCAGAATCACAACGCTAATGCTGACTACTGCGAACGGCCACGATCAAAGGCCTGGGAAACATGCACATCATGTAAATATTCATCTCCGTTGGCCCCGTTTTTCCCTCCAAAACTTCTTGTCCGTACAGAAGTAGTGTTTTGCAAGGCCATCTCTCGACACACTTCATCTTACTGAGACGCACACAATGCTGTTATTGTGCGAGCGGCCCGCTGCGGGACCGATGGGGCCGTGTGTTGCAGTGTGTGACGGACCGTCTGTGCTGAGCTATTTGTGTGTGCGACTGCGAGAGCTGAGAGGTGATATATAACCATCATAATCGCAGTCATTACTGTCCCTGATGAGCACACTGCCTGGAGAGCACTGAAAGAGAGCACTGAAAGAGAGATGGAGAGCGTTAGGAAGAGGAATTCAACATCAGATCCATGTGGATTCTACAGTACTTCATTCCTGCTGTTATTGGCCATCTACCAACTAGAGATGGGCCACAGACATTGACCAGTTGACTAGTCTTGTCTTTACATTCATCTCCTACATTCACTGCTGCAGCCATACACATTTACACAGACATTTCAGAAACTTTTGAGTGTCACACCACAAGAATTGCATTTATAAAATGGTTTGCCAAGCCAAATTAGCTTAAATTGTGCAACTCGAGAGTGTTAGTGTGAATCTTCAAAGTAAACTTTAATAGCAATAAAAAAGTTTATAAGATTCAATTAAAGGAGTCAGTTCAACTTTTAATATATTTTTACTTACTGAATTAAACATTTTGAATCTTAATTAGCTACAGTACAGTGTTGTTATTGTTAACTAAAACTATTAAAAATCGTTTTAGTTCATTGAAATAAAGCTGAAAAACAATAAAAATATTAGATTAAAAGGTAAACCTAAAAAACTTGAAAAAAAATGAAAACTAGAAATGTTGCCTTGGCAACTGACGGAAATAAAACAAGTTGAAGTTTAAGTACTAAAATTACTGAAACTGAAATAAAAACACAGAAAATATTTTAAAAATTAAAACAATAATAAAAAAAAGACAAAGCATATAATTAAATTGCTAAAACTTAAACTAAAATTAGAAAAACCTATAAATAAAAAAATAACAAATGTGCTTGCATCATTATTTAAAAATGTTCACAAATTCCCTTGCATTATTCATATATTTAAAAATTTAATTAAAAACATAAATAGGAAAATATTGCTGTTAAATAAAAATTATATATTTCTTTATGCATATTGGAAAAAAAACCTGTGGAAACAGTGTGTTATTATTTTTAACTAAATTTACCATATTTTCACTTCTCGCATAAAACAGTACAGCACTGTTATCGTTAACTAACGCGCTGTTATTGTTAACTAAAACTAAATTGTTTTAGTTTAAAAATATAGCTGAAATTTTTTTTAAAATATAAATATGAGATGAAATCTTAAACAAAAACACTTGCATTGACAACTTGCATTGACAACTAACTGAAATAAAATAAGTTGAAGTACTAAAATTACTAAAACCGAAATAAAAAATAAAAGAACATATTTTGAATATTTAAAAAATAATAATAATTAAAAATGACAAGAAGCACATTTTTACAATTTACTAAAACTTACACTAAAATTAAAATATAAAAATAAAACCAATTCAATATATTAGTAAATACTGTAATATTATATAAATAATATAAAATAAAATATAAATTTTGGTTGAAAAAAATGCACACCATTTTAAAGGGGTAGTTCGCCCAAAAAAAAAAAATAAATAAATAAAAAAATCCAACAATATTTACTTACCCTGAAGTTGTTCCAATCCAAACCTCCTTCCATAGTGTGGAAAAAACATTATAGAAGTCGATGGCTACCAATGACTGTTTGTATTTGTGTTTTTTGTGTTCAACAGAAGAAAGAAACTCATACAGGATTTGGAATAACTTGAGGTTGAGTAAATGAGGTCAGAATTTTTGTTTTAGAGTGATCTCTTTAACCAGTTGCAAGGGAAATACACAAAACTATACTGAATATTGTCAAAAATTATTATTGTTTTTTCCAGCCCCACTACCAACCTTGTGATACCAACCTCCTTTGACGCAATCTGCAGCTCTTTTCATTTGGAGGTCAAAGCAGCACATGATGCTTGTGTAGAGAGGTGCGTTAAAGCCCTGACGCAAATCATGTGAAAAGGCCTTTAGATGTTCACAAACACACTCACACACATTATCTCTAACAGTCTTTGTGTGCATGACGAAACAGTTGCGTTACATTCATCCAATTAAAAGAAACAAAGAAGACAAAGAACAGCATAAAACAAACACACACTCCTCTGTATTCAGCACGACTCTTCAAACAGATCACACTAACATTAAACACATGCATTTCTTCAACAGTGAGTGCAGGGATACACTCATGCCCTCGGGTCAGCAGGTTAATGTCAGCCACGCTCATCTCCTACTGGCTGAAAGCCCTCACTGCAAAGGATCATGGGCATTTTTCCCTGAAGCAATGACACACTTTCTATTCCTATTCTTTATCTGCTAATAAATTACGAATGAGGATAAGATACTACGTTGGCATTAGTGGAAGTATAAATGTCAGCAGTCATATTAGACCGCAAACTTGACTTCATATCTCAACTAGATTTAGAACTAAAAAAGTTCACCCGAAAATGCTGAAAATGTACTCACCATCAGGCCATCCACAGTGTCGATGAGTTTGTTTCTTCATCAGAACAGATTTGGAGAAATGTAGCATTGCATCACTTGCTCAGTAATGGATCCTCTGCAATGAATGGGTGCCGTCAGAATGAGGGTCCAAACAGCTGATAAAAACATCACAACAATCCACACCACTCCAGTCCATCAATTAATGTCTTGTGAAGGGAAAAGCTGTGTGTTTGTAAGAAACAAATCCATTATTTAAACACGTATAACTGCAAACCATTGCTTCCAGCTAAAATATGGATCCTCTATCCATAATATTGCTTTCTCCAGTGAAAGGTCGCCTCACCTGAATCAGGAGAGAAATATGCACAGATCAAGTACTGTTTACAAGTCAAAACAGTCCAAAACAGATCTAAACAAATATATTGGTGGGTTCTAATGTGTAAGGACATCAGGGAAGAGACTTTTTTACTGGAGAAAACATTATTATGGATTATGAACCGCTATTTTGGTCAGAAGCGACATTTTAAAGTTAAAAATCTTTAATGATGGATTTGTTTCTTGAAAAAACACAGGTTTTCACTTCAAAAGACATTAATTGATGGACTGGAGTGGTGTGGATTACTTGTGGATTATTGTGATGTTTTTATCAGCTGTTTGGACTCTCATTCTGACGGCACCCATTCACTCCAGAGGATCCATTGCTGTGCAAGTGATGTAATGCTAATTTTCTCCAACTCTGTTCCTTCCCATGAAGAAACAAACTCATCTACATCTTGGATGGCCTGAGAGCGAGTACATTTTCAGCAAATGTTTTACAAAGTAAATTCATTTTTGAGTGAACTATTCCTTAACTAGGAAACGAGTGCTGATCACCCATGCAAAACTTGCCACCAATATGCTAGAGCGTTATGGGTTACACTCCAAAGTTACAAATTACACTCCAAAGTTTAATACTTCGAGGCAGCGGTTTGTTTTGCCTTAGCAAACACCACCAATGAATGTCCTCCTCAATCATAGTAAACAGCCCATCTACAGTCTCTATAGATGGTGTGTGTGCAGCTGTGCTTGGAGAAAACATTAAACCGATTCTACCGAACAGAAGTCACTATTCACGACAGACAGCGAGGTTAAGAACCGCTCGTGAACTCTCGGCCCGTCTCGAAGAGTTTCTCTTACACGTTTTTGTCACTCCTAACACAAAAACACACACATTCACGGGTCGATGTGTGAAAAGTGTGAGCGCAGTGTGAAAAATGTGGCTGACCTACTGAACTGTACTAGACAAATCCAAGCAGCACCACTCCAGTGATCACAGCTAAATTGGGTTATTTCTCTGTTTGTGTACGTGCTGGAGACAACGATGAATGTTTTTCCCTGAGTCAACATGAAACACTGTTTGCAACCCATTTTATTTACATGCACTACTATTCTTTTATTCAGAAAGGATGCATTCAGTTGCTCAACAGTGACAGTAAAGATATTTATAATATCACAAAAAAATCTATTTCAAATAAATGCTGTTCTTCTGAACTTTCTATTCAGCAAACAATCCTGAAAATGTGATTTCCACAAAAATATTAAGAAGCACAACTGTTTTCAACATAGATAATAATAATGTTTCTTAAGCAGCAAATCAGCATATTAGAATAATTTCTAAAGGATCACGTGACACTGAAGACTGGAGTAATGATGCTGAAAATTCAGCTTTGCATCACAGGAATAAATTACATTTTAAAATAAATTCAAATATAAAACAGTTCTTTTAAATTGTAATAATATTTCACAATATTACTGTTTTTATATTTTTGTTAAAATAAATGCAGCCGTAGTGAGCATAAGACACTTCTTTCAAAAACATAAAAAATCGTACCAACCCCAAATGGAATGAGTATGAAATTTGGGGCAGGTCTTAATTCAATACATTATAAACTGATTGGATCATGAAAACAGGTGCTACATATCTGAATACAGCTCAGCGGGAGGGTTTGATGATGTCAGCAGAAGTGGAAAGTCGTTTCATGGGCAATTTTTTTTTTTTTTTAATAACATGCACCAATGAATCGCTCGCAATGACACATATATTAAGAAAATAAATAAGAGTCAATTCTGATTTCATGCTGACTTTAAGAGTGCACCACCAGACTTCAGATTTTCTTTCTTAAATCTTACAGCCCTGTCTCTCTCTCTCTCTCTCTCTCTCTGTGCTCTGCCCTGCTGTTTGTTTGACACACAACACAAACTCGGTGGCAAGAGAGACGGCTTTAGCTAATGGCTTTTTAATGGGCTGCTGGGTTCCTTGTGTCTCCGAGCTGATGGCCACCACTTACCCTAAGCACACAAACACACACACGCGGCATACAAACGGAGTCATTCCCACTTTGTCTTGTTTCCTTAAAGTGACTTAGAAACCTCACTCCACTAATGACGTCCTGCTCTTCAGCAGACTGGAGTCACACGTGAACCCTGATTCCATTACGGACTCATAAAACACTCTGCAAAGACCGAGACACAAGACAGATGCTCTCTAATTTCATAACTCAACATTACAGCATGCATTCACACAGATGGAAATGGGAAAATGCTTCGCATTGTTATAATAGAGTGATTTAGAGCAGAAATTTAGAACAGAACTTCCTGTAAATCCTGAAACGAGAGCAAAATTGCATTATCTCATACCTAAAAGGTAAAGAGAAAGATCAAACGCAGAGAAAAGAGAGGAATCGTTTATTCACTCTCATGTCATTTCAAACATATGAAACTTTCTTTCTTCCATGCAACCCGAAGTCTCTGTCCTGCTTTTTTCCATATTTCAGAAGTGTATAATTATTATGCTGTCATACTCTAAAAATCTCCCTAAAGTATGGCTTATGCACTATTTACCAAGTCATACAAAAGATTTGTGTGGCGAACAGTCCAAAACTGAAGTTGATGTTCAATTAAATTTCATCCTCCAACACAGCTTTCAATTCCCATTTGTGCTTGTGCCCATTCAGACTTTGTACATATCAAGGATTGCACTTGGCAGAGACATTGTGTGCGCCATGGAAGAAAGTCATAAGGGTTTGGAATTACATGAGAGTGAGAAAATTATGGTAGAATATTCATTTTTGAGAGCACTGAATAATCATTTTGACTGCCAATGAATAAAAACGCTATTATCAAATCAGCACAACATAGTCAAATAACACCTTCAACAAAATTTTTCAATGTAAACTTAAAATGTAAATACATCAAAAATTAATTTAATACTACTATACATCTAAAAATAACTTTTAAACAATTAGGTCTATGTATTTTATTTATTTATTTTTTTTTAATTGCCTATAGGCCATGTGTCCAAATGCAATAGCCTACTAACTTTTTAAAATATTAACTGGATTATTGAAAAATCAGTTAAGATACATGAAAGGGGAAAAGAGATGAAATATGTAAGATTTTAAATCCATCTTCAAAATCTCTGTCTTTCAATAAAACTTATTTGACAAAAAATACATGAATGGAAAAACTCGCTGTGAAAACCTGAGATACCGGAGTGTTTCAGTGGAATCTCCCGCTGGAATGCGGATTGCAAATATTCCACAAATAATTTTTGTAAATGCAGGCTATACTTCACAATATGACGGTGGTGACCCGCGCCCCGACAACGGACAGAAAAAGTCAATGAATAAAATTAAATGAATAATTCGCTCTCTGCATAAACTTACTTAATAATCATCTCCCCAAATATAATTTTTGACAGCATAAACCATAATAAAAGAGACACGAAAACACTTATGTAGCTTATGGTTGGTGTTTTAAATTAGGCTACTCCTAAGGCATGACTGTGGCTTTGCGGTCTCAAATTCCAGATCAGATCTCCATTTCAGTTTCAAAGTACTTCACTGACATGGCTGTTTTGCGTGCAAAATTGCCAAAGCATCAACACGCACAAAAATGAGCGACAAAAAAAAGATAGCCTAAATCAAATAATATTATTATTTGCAATGTCCCGGTGATGTGAACAAATGATGAACGCAGTGTATGACATCGATTTCAATACAATAAAATAAACTTTCAGCAAGACTTTAAAATATCTCTATAACTGGAAGGTGGTCTTACCTTGCGCGTCAACTGTTTGGAGCAGAACCCACAAAAAGAGAAGCACTAATCCCAATCTAAATCTCTGACGTCCGTTTTTCCCCATGACTGGAGTTTGGAAACTCCTCAGCGCGGAATATATTCGTTCCTTCTTCGGTTTACTTCGGCCGTTACGGAGGAGCGGCTCTGGTGGTTAACAGAGGACCGACGCCGTTACGCGTCCCAAATTCTGCGTGCGCTCCTCACGGAGAGATCAGGAGAAGGTCCCGGGACTGGAGGAGCGGTAACGGAGGTGAGGAGCGATGCGCCGCCGCCCTCTAGCTCTCATCTAAACGCGCTCTCCACAGACGCGCTCACACTGCTCTGCATGAGTTGCTCATTAGTTGAGAACGCGCACTCATTCACTGTATGGCGATGTGTTTGTGCTGCTTTTCTCTCTCTGGATGCGTTCAGAGGAGCTGCTGTTCGGGGATTCGGCATCCAGCATCCAGCTGTATGCATGTGCGCTCGGCGCTCGCCGAATATGAGCAGCGTGAGTCCCGTTTCTCGGTTTAACCCGCATCCAGCTGCCCGCCTCTGCCCTCCACCGGCTACTGCGAACACTAGGACCGGATTCATCGACGGATCCTCTGCTGAAATAGACGATTTTGCGATCTGGATGTTTACCAAACTTAGATAGAAATGCACCTGATATGACACTAAACATGATTTTAATGTCGTCATGTTGAGTCAGTCATTAATTTAGGCTATATTTTTACTTAATAATAAAACAAGCAAATAGATGTTACCACAAGGGCATTTTATAGGCTACATGCTATTACGGTAAATATGAACGTAACTAAATATTTAGGTTTAATACGTAATCTACATAGAGATCATTTCAACAGCGTTCAGACGGTAGGCTAAGCAAAACTAAGTACAAGGGCCAGCAACCGGACATAATTCATTTTCAGTCAGAGTTTTTCTGTGAACCTGCAATATCTTATTTTACAGTGGGGAAGTAAGCTATTTTCAATGAATGTGCGAGACTTCTGATTCATTAACCGCTATTGACTTTTTGCGTTAGAGAAACAAGTACGCAGCCCTCTTTAGAATTTTCTTTGAACTTCTTTTTTTGCGGTAGCATCGCTGTTAAACAGTAATTAGCTGGTGAAGTGGATTTACTTATTGTAAGGTTCGAATAGGATGTAAATAACATGTCATTAGAACGGGAAGTTTTTAAAGGAGCGGTTCATTCATAAATTGACTTTACCTTCATGCTGTGCAAATACAAACCGGAAGACAAGACAACGACAGAAGTAATAAAAAGAGGCGGGGCTAGATAAGGTCTATAGATAGGATAAAATAAAATGCAGTCAACCATAAATCTATTTGTGCTACAAACCAATGTGTTTATAATTACTGCAATACATTATAACAAATAATATAATAATAACAAATATCAATTTGCAATATCAAGCAGCAGCTGTTTTGTACAGCTAAAAATATAGGCCTAACTGAAAACGAATGACAGGAAACCATCGCACATTAAAGTTATAAATGCCCGTGCCCGGTTTTACGTTAAAAATAAGATGGATACTGTACATTTTAGTCATTTAGCTAACAGATGCTTTTATCCAGAGCAACTTACAAATGAAAAACACCTTAAGCAATTTATCATAGGCTACAAGAGCCATAAATACTTGCAATAGCTCAAACGCCAAGTTTTGAGAGTAGGCTTACAGAATCTAGAACGGAATTTATTTATAGGACCTGCCTTTTACCGTGGTGGTTTAAGTGCTCGTATAAGAGGTGTCTTTAGCTGTTTCTGGAGTGATGGTCTCAGCAGATCAGGTGGAGGTTGGAGGCTGGCTCTACCACCAGGAAACAAAGGGAGTTAAAGTTTTGGAAAGTGATGTTATGATGGAACCACCATGTGCTGCTCACTTGTAGAAGACGAAATGGATCATACACTTTTAGGTGTGTGTTGAAGTTGGAGGATGTTGTTCCAGTGGCAGTCCTGAAGGCCATCATCAAAACCTTGAATTTGACTCAGATGGCTACAGGTAAACATTGGAGCGAGACCAAAAAGGGATTGACGTGGACTCCTTCTGGTTGATTTAAGATCAGATGCATGACGAATGGGATACTCCATGGTATAGCAGAATAAAAGTTATAAACATGCCCACAAAATCAACGCAACAGTAAATAAAACTGGTCAAATGTGAATATATTAATGATTCATGCCCCGGTGCATGCTGGGTAGGAACATGGCGAATGGGACTGAATTACAAAACAAGTTTTTTGAGGCTAGGCCTATTTGAACTAAAAAATGCATAAATCTGCTGTGCTTGTTGGTTCGACTTTAAAAATCATATTGAGTAGATTGCAGCAGAAAGAATGGCATCAAGAAACAACACTTGTGTTCATGAAAGTTTGGAAAACTTTGGAATACCTTAAAGGTAAAAAAAACAAAGACATAGGCCTATAACTTGACCTAAGAATAATTTTAACATTGTGAAAAGCACTTAAGAATGATGCCATACAAAATAAAATATAAAAAATATAAAAATATATATGTATATATAAACCCAAAATAAATATTTATTGTTGTAGTATTCTTGTATTACAGTATGTTTCATTTTGAGCTTTAGAAAGATGCTATAAAATAAATAATTAGCTGTTGTTGTACTGTTATTATGATTGCAATATTTATTGTATCTTTGACGTTATTATTCTTTATTATTCTATTGCAAAATAGAACCCAAAGAAACAATTAAAGCACACGTAGGATAGAGTACACAACACTACTGTTGGTCATGTTAAATTTGCTCATGGTCAATAACCAGAAATATGTGCATCGGATTCCAGTGGAGGAATCATTTCCAGCCAGTGAAACACTGATATCACTTGTGGTATCACACCTCCAAAATCCAATAGCGATGAATAATATGCAGGCAAACACACACACAAGCACATAAACTTGGGCAAACATAATCTTCAGATAGCCCACTGTGCCAGCGTTATCTGTTGTTCATTCTATTCAACATGGCCATAACCGAGTCAGTGCCGCTATTGTGGAGATAATTCAGTTATGGCAGCGATATGATCGCAGCGCATTTCTTCAGGTAAGAAGTCTATCCCGGCATCCATAACCCCAGCGGATGCCCAAAAACATTCCTATACGCCCTCACGGGTTACAGAAGCAAGTATGCATCATAGTATTTGTATAGCAGTGAGATTGGGTCGCTCCTACGGTTTGTCGAAATCACTCTGCAGCAAAACTCCTCACTTGACAGGCACTCAGCGCTGGGTGATTGGCATCCCGTCTGCTGTATCTGTGTGTTGCAGCACTGCACTCTTGTGTGTGTGAGAGAGGGAGTGTGTGCTGAGTTTGAGATTTTTTTACAGTGACATCAGTACATTTAGCTTCAATATATAAAGGCCAAATTGAGTCACCTTGAAGAAAATTACCTCCATAAAATGAGTTTGTGATTGGATTCACCCCATCACACACTCACATACACACACATCAATACTCTCTGAGTAACAGACACAGCAACGAGAGATCAAGAAATAGAGCAAACCGCTTCTGAACCGGGCTTTCACTCACCCAAGGGTCACATCAGCACTCGTTCGCCGGTGGACTTCATCAGCATGACAGAACTGTCATTTTAATGAAGCCGTGAGTCGAGTCGGGAGCAGGGTCACCGGCACACGCTAGGATGATAATCAGACGTGTACGAGTTCAAATCCTCACATATTCACAGTTAAAGTGCCAATATGTTTGTCCGTGACCCGGCAATGACGGTACAGGCGGCTTTTGCTCGAACTGTGCCTGTATGACGTACTATACACTGTGTACTTAAATACTCAGTTATCCACACACTTTGAAGAATATCACTGTTTATTGCTTCTAGCCCACATTGGCTAACTTTTTTGTCCAAGCTTTTTAAAGTATTGTGCAAAATACTGAAACATAAATGAGAAAACAGGGTGATGATAAAGCATTTCACTCACATTTGTAACATAGTTACAAGTTACTTACAATTCCTGATAACTGCTGACCATGGAGTTTATAAAGTCTCAAGCAGGGGTCACCAGACTCGGTCCTGGAGGGCCGGTATCCTGCAAAGTTTAGCTCCAACCCTTATCAAACACACCTGAACTAGCTAGTCAAGGTATACTTGAAACTTCAGGTGTGTCGAGGCAAGTTAGAGCTAAACTCTGCAGGACACCGGCCCTCCAGGATCAGGTTTGGTGACCCCTGGTCTCAAGTATTCCACATTTTGCTCATGCTTAGTGTTGATTTGAATATACCTCTAACTTTATAGTACTGAACTTCATTAAACGTCTAGGGATCAGAATATCAGAGATTCGGACCAGCATGCAACCACATAGAACACCCTAGCATTTTTTCGTATTTCTCATCCTTTCCTATCAAAATGCATGCTACGGATGCGAAAACGCAGAAAATCGAAACTGATCCGAATTTTTTTATGACGGACAAAAGTTTCGGAGGCAGTGTGTAAACATGATTGACACAACGTGAGGTCATATTTATTTTTTAACGTGCGAAAATTTCGGACGAAATTTTCAGACTCAGTGTGCAATGACCTTTAAGCGATAAAAGATGTACTATGTTGCAGCTATTATGGGAGTGGCTTGATGGAGCGCAGGAGATGCAGATAACTTGATCTTGACTCTTAAGAAACTTTAATTAATGCCGTCACGTAACAAATCTGCTTTAAAGATAAAATTAAATGAATTGCTAATTACAACATTGAAATAAAAATGTAAAGCCTGTACAAATACTAGAAATCATGAATATAAATAATTGGGAATCATGTAAAAAATTACAAATAAATTAAAAACAATGCACATTTCATTCATCTATTATAACATTTATGTAGTTTTGTTCGCTTGGCTGTTTTCTCAGAAATTCGTCAACTTTTTCGCCAGGTGTCTTTTTTAATTATATGATGTCATTACGTTGCTGTCTTGCCGCCAGCCAATCGCTGCGTTGCTGATCATGGTTTCGAGTATCGATACCTCTGCCCTTTTTGGGGAACACTAGAATGCGCAGTAATCTTAGACAACTTAATCCGGATATTTTATTCTAATATGCAAATTTGTTTGAAGAACCAAATTAGCCAGAGATCAATTATCAGGATTAGAAGATCTGGAATCTTTCAAATCATCTCAGATGTAATTAGCGACGTACGAAGAACGGGCCCCAGATAGTCGTGCAGTGTGAAAATAATGGTGATCAGACGACTTTGAAACTCGTGCAGTGTGAATTCAGCATTAGTATTTTTTAGTACAAATATCCAAGCGTTCTTATAGTTCCCCTATGGTGAAAATCAAGGTTTTAGCATATTGTTTACATGCCTATCTGGTGTTTTTAATATGCTTAAAGACATACCATGTGCAAATTCATCAGTCAACACATTGCTGAGTATTTTCTCGGTGTACCAAAATAAACACAGTTTGAAACCACCCCTGTTTTCTACATCACAAATGTTGTAACCAATCACTTCAACGTGCAGGTGGGGCTTTTCATATCTGGTTAAAGCTTTCTATTTACATGTTTTTGCAGCTTTGAGCAATCACAGACATATCTGTTATGCAATGGCCAATCAGAGGTGTCTAAGTTAGTCAGAATCCACTCGCCGCTCAAAACGCAGAAGTTTTGTTCAATGCTGAGTTCTGTTCATTTGCGAATCCTCATGTTATGATAAACAAGGTGTAGACAGGAACGTGATCGTGCAGTGTGGAGCTTCATTGATTATAACGAAATGAGATTGACTAGGAGTAGCTTTTCAGTGATTATAAGGGGAGTGCTCTTCCTGCTTTCTAGACTGTAATTCTTTCAGAATTTGAATACATTTACTCACAGATTCATTCTCGAAACTGCAATGAATGGCATAGCGATTATCATTAATCAAAGATTGCCACTGCCAGTATGTAGCATTGAAGGGTCTATTTCTGCTAACTGAGTGAAAGTGGTGCGACTAATTTGGGGACTAATTTGGGTTGGGGACTAATTTGCATATTCATAGATCCACATATACTCAATGAGGTAAAGGGTGTAGAGTTACACTTAAGCCATTTTAAGACATGAAGATTTTTTAATAATAATACTTTTTTTTATTACTATTATTATTTTAAGTAAAATATGACATCATTTACTCACCTTCATGTTGCTCCAAACCTGTAACCAAACAGTTGCTGGTACCCATTAACTTTCATAATATGGAAAAAATTTTTAAAATACTATGGAAGTCACTGGGGAGTAGAAACTGTTTGGCTACACACATTCTTTAAAATATCTTCTTTTGTGTTCAGCAGAAATAAGTTATGACTGTTTTTGTGAAATAAATCTTGACTTACAGTACATTATAAGTGGACTTGTGGAAAAAGCACAGTGCTAACGTGTAGAATACGTCCTCTTTAGAGCAGAAATGAGTACAATCAGTGTGCCAGCAGTGGCATCAGATCCGCTCAAGAATCGGCTGTTTGTGTCAGAGTTGCTGGATTTAATGAGACGTCGGTCTCTGGGAGAACAGCACAAGCACACACATACGCCAACGCACACACACATTTGCCTGAAACATCAGCGAGTGATCAAACGAAAACCTTGTTCCTTATGCTCATTTATTTTCTCATTTGCTTGTATTGCTCTCTCTCTCTTTCGCTCTCCATCTTTTCTTTCCATGTGCGTGTGTAAGTGTTTCTGTTCACTCCACATGTTGTTCTGTCAATAACGAGCTGGTTTTCATTTCGACAGTAACCGGGTCTTTAAATGTCAAAACGACTGCCAGATAACAGTTTAATGCTTTAGCAATATTGTGAACAAACACGCTTATATACGGATCAATCACAGACTGGTTGAAATTGAATTGGGATTTAAAGCAGAAGGCAAATAACAAGAATGAAATTAATACTTTTATTTAGCAAGGATGCATTTAATTGATCAAAAGTTAAAGACATTCATAATGTTACAAAAATCAATTTTAAGTAAAAGTTTTTTTTAATATCTTTTGAATTTTGCATAATCGTTGCAAAATGTAAAATATATATATATATAAAAGCTCTGTTTTCAACATTGATAATAATAAGAAATGCATTTGAGCAGCAAATTAGCATATTAGAATGTTTTCTGAAGGATCATGTGACACTGAAGACTGGAGTAATGATGCTACAAATTCAGCTTTGCATCATAGGAATAAATTATATTTCAAAATATAGTGAAATAAAAAACAGTTATTTCAATTTTTTCAATTTTTTTTTTTTTTCATAATATTACTGTTTTTAGTGTATTTTTGATCAAGTAGATGCAATTAAAAAAAAGTTCTAGGTTTAAACCAAAAAGCATAAACCAATTCAAAGCAGAAATGTAACTGTGGAAGAAAAGGAACTTAAAATGCTAATGGAAAGTGGTTTTATTTATGGTTATGGATTAGTTTTAAGGGCTGGTAGTGGAGGAGGAGGACGTGTGTCTTCAGCTGTTTTTGAAGGTTGTGATGGTCTCAGCAGATCATCTGGAGGTCAGTTCCAGCATTATGGGACATTATTCAATGAAAATCATTAGATATTAAAATATTAAACCATCTGCTTGTCTCAACTGCTCCAGGATCTTTTCTTTTTACTATTGTTCACTTTCAATACTTCTTGCTCAGTGTTTTTGAATCAGCTGGTGTTTTGACGATTTTTAGTGGATGGTATGAATTCAGTTCTCCTCAAGTTCACACAGGTGTACATCTATTATTTTAGCATTTCAAACCAAACAAACGTCTTTCTGTGAAATGTTGTGCTTGAAATGTGTGTTTATGTGATCTTTGTTTGCAGTAAATTCCATTTGGTTTGATACATTGTACCTAATGCAATGACATTCATATTTCATATGCGAATTTCTAAGGTCTCTAAATTATAAATATGATCAAAACTTTGCTGAAAAACCTGTTGCTCACAATCTACTACATGCCTTCTGTCATCTGAGTGATAGTTTATATTTTTTTGGCAAGTAAACTGTAAAAACATCCACTTTCAGCTCGTGGTTCATGTGTCTTTTTGCAGTGAAATCTTTACTGACTTTACTGAAATAAACATAAGAATAGATTTTATATTGTTAATAATATTTCAAGATGAACACTTACTGGACTGAACCAATTTAGGTTTACGTGATTTTCCATACATCATTTTTTAGAAAAATGTATCAAATATGATCATCAGGCTTCTGCAACATTGTTATATTTTGAAACTACTGAGATTTGATAATAATATGTTATGCCACATTATTGGCAGATAGAGTGATGACTGATATTTCTATGCATTTTATGTCAGTAGTCTGCTATACTGTTATAAAGGTCTCATTGATTTATATTAAAAGCTATCAGAATTTCATCTTATAAATATCAGCATCTGCACCAAATTGCATATTTTTGCTCAGTTTGGGCCGCTGGATAAAACTGAGGTGTTTTTCCTCCATATTCGCACTATATCGTATGAGCCATTAAATTATGCATCAAATATGAAAACACATGCAAACTTAATTTTTACTATTAGAGACATGTCCTTAAGTGTCCAAATGGTGCCAGTGTAAACGCACTTTCAAAATGCAATCTTGTCAGCATTTTCCAATTATCTAAATGTAAAATGTTCCCCAAGGCCAGATTATTAATAAACTGAAACAGTGCAGTATTAGTATGTCTATTTTGTCCTGAATTATAAATACATTTGCTCCAGGGGTCACGGTCAGGGTCACAAGTCACCAACAGAATAGACAATAAAATCACCATGGAAACTAGATTCTGTAACCTTGCATAAACTTCAAAACTGCTCATTCTGAAGGTGTTTTTTCCCAAATGTAACTTTTACTGTTCTATGGTTATTTACATTAACATCCGCAGCAGCCAAAGGTTACATTTGAAACTCCCACTTTTTGTGGGTGAAATGTGAAAGATAAAGAGGACTTTTGTAGAACTTTTTCAACTCTGTGCAATAACTAAAACCTTTAAAACGATTCCACCAATGATGAATCCAAACCATGTGACAGATTATTACATTACTTACATAAATGCTTGAGCGGCTCCGAAGGTGACATTGCTGGGCTTTGAGGTTGAAGTCATTATGAGGAAATCAACACAGCATAAAACATCTCATATCTTTAGCTCTTGAACATATACAGACACAGAGATGCAATATATAGCAGAAGAGAACTGAACTGATTGCTTAACTTGTTCCTGCACCATGTGAGCCTCAGGGAGCAAGCACACATGAACACACAGATTGGAAGCACATCTGATTGTGACCTTTTTGACTTACCTTATGTCTGGAGAGAGAAAACTCACAGTGACCCGCAGCCTCTTTCTGTCACATTCAATTACTTCACACACACAAACACACACACATTGAACACAAAGGAAAGAAAAATCACAAATGAGCTTGCTTTAATATCTCAATTGCTTCTTCTAGACTGCAATGAGATTAAAGTCTCCTTCTTCTCAGATGTTTCTACTGTAAAGATGACCACAGTAAGCTCACGGTGTCTCCTGTAGCATTTTAAAAGTAATCTCAACAATGTCTCAAACTGTGCTCAGATTTACCAAGACACTGCAATCAAAAGTCAGAGATCTCAATTCCTCAACTCACATTTCTCATCAAATTCTTCCAAAACTAAGTGATCTGCGCAACAGTATATTTAAAGTGTTGTACTCTTGTCCAACAACTAGCCTGTTTTATTGATTTATTTATGAATAAATCAAAAACTAAAAATGAGTTTTAGGATAATTATTTAAGGATTGAAATACAGCAAAAAATACATTTTTTATTATAAAATAAAATAAAATAAAATGAAAATATTAGATGACAAACCTAAACTTAAAAAACTTCACAGAAAATTACAAATGTTGGCAACTAACTGAAATAAAATATGTTTAAGTTTAAGAACTGAAATGACTGAACTAAAAATAAAATATAAATTAAAGCTGAAAAGAAATATTGAAAAATTAATAAAATAAAAACTAAAATTCTAATTAATTTATAGTTCTATAGTCTGTATAACAACTATTGACTTTATTTATTTATGACTAAATATAAATGAGTTAGAAGAAATATGTGCGATTAGAATAAAGTTGATACATGAATTAAATAAATTGCAAACTCATTTGAGTCTCAGTATTGTTATTCTTATCTAAAATGATAAAACTATTAAAATAGTTTTTGTTAATTTAAAATAATAAAATAAAATAGATGGCAAACCAAAACTTAAAAAAAATGTAAAAGAAAATGATAAATGTTGCCTTAGAAACTAAATGAAATAATTTAATTTGAAGAACTAAAATGACTAGAACTAAAAACCTAAAACTAAAATATTGCAAAAAAATAAATAAATAAATAAATAAAAAGCACATTAAAATGAATTTAAATTTTAAATCATTAACATTAAAATACTTTCATGCGACATAATTTCCCCTATAGGCTTGCTTATGCATGTTTAGAAAAATACACAAACCAAACATAAATTAACATTTAGGGGCATGTCAATAAATTGCCCATTAACATTAGAGAGTCCGGCGTTCATTGAGATTTGTGATGCTCTGTAGTATGTTGTACTTGCATATTATTTTTAGTTTCATCTTGTTTCCAAGTTGAATAGTTTCCATGTCTGGTCTCCATGGTGATGGAATATTAAACGTGTTTTTTTTTTTGTTTTTTTTTTCTTTATCAGAAATTCAGAACAATGTGAAACTTTGAACTTTCCTTTCAGGCTTTATTTAGACATCATGCAGCCAAAGAGCAAATGAAAAGCACATATGAAGAGTACAGAGCAAACGTCACAACAAACATGATATTAGATTACAGTAAACATCACATCAGTGCTGTGCGATCTTGACGTGAATGCAAACAACAAAACACAAAAAAGACTGCAAAATTTCAGCTTTACAAGCAGAAAGCACTCTCGAAGCAAACACACACACACACACACACACACATACACACACTTTGAGGAGATGCACTCATGGTAATAATTCAAAGTGGTGGACAAATTGGATTACGGCATCTCACATCTTTCCTGTCCTCTAATCTGTCTGTTGTGAAAGGTAAACAGAAAAGTACTTATGTAAATATATAAATAAATATATGAATGAATGCATTAATCTTGTAGTAGCTTTGACTGTGCAGACTTCAGGATAACATTATCAGACGCTTCACCAAATCAAATTACTGTACAAAAAGCACACAAGCGCTTGATTATGAAATTCCCCACTCTCTTCCTCTGAAGATAATGCAATGGTTCATGCAGAGGTTTATGGGAAACTTATAAACATCTACTAGAATGTATTTGGAATAGAATACTATTGTACTGCGCAGAATGCAATGCATGCTACTTGTGGACTACTGTTCAAAAGAAAAATAATTTTTAAAGAAATTAATGTTTTTTCAGCAAGGATGCATTAAATTGATCAAACATGACAATAAAGGCTGTCAAATAAATGCTGTTCTTTTTAGATTTCTATTCATTAATGAATCCTGAAAAATAAATGCATCACCGTTTCCACAAAAGTATTAAGCAATCATTGATAAAAGAAATGTTTCTTAATATCAGCATATTAGAATGATTTCTGAAGGATCATGTGACACTGAAGACTGGAGTAATGAGGCTGAAAATTCAACTTTGGTTCACAGGAATAAAATACATTTTAAATATTTATATATTTAATTAGAAACTGTAATTATTAACTGTAAATTATATGAAATTGTAATAATATTTCATAATATTAGTGTTTTTACTCTATTTTTGATCAAATAAATGCAGCCTTTGTGAGCAGAAGAGTCTTGCAGTATAAAACAAGTGTTTCAAACTATATTAAGCTACTGTGAGGTCACATGACCTCATTGCATGTCTATTTGAGTAAGTTTTGTCAAAATTATCTGAAACGTTGGCATTTATAAACTCTTCTCAACCCCCTACCGTCTTAAAAACATGCCTGTTTTAAAAATAGTATGTGAAACATAATGCATTATGCAGTAATAAATATTTAAAACAGTAGTATGCTACACTGTTGTCAGATGACCTCATTACAATACACTCTCAGAAAAAAGGTACAAAAGCTGTCACTGGGGTGGTACCTTATCAAAAAGTTGCATTATTTACCCATAAAGGGTGCATATACAGTACCTCACAAAAGTGGATCCTCTTCCACTCCTTTATAATGACATCATGGATGTTAGACACATGACGCTTCTCCACCTTCAGCTTGAAGATGTCCCACATGTCGTTAATAGGGTTCAGGTCTGGAGACACACTTGGCCACTCCATCACCTTCACCTTCAGCTTCATCAGCAAGGCAGTTGTCAACTTGGCCGTGTGTTTGGGGTCGTTATCATGTTGGAAAACCCAGTTTCTGAAGGGAGGGCATCATGTTCTGCTTCAGAATGTCACAGTACATGTTGGAATCCATGTGTCCCTCAATGAACCGCAGCTCCCCAGTACCAGCAGCACTCATGCAGCCCTAGACCATGATGCTACCACCACCGTGCTTGACTGTAGGCAAGACATAATTTTCTTGGTACTCCTCACCAGGCCGTCACCACACATGCTGGACCCCATCTGAGCCAAACAAGTTTATCTTAGTCTCATCAGACCACAGGACCTGGCTCCAGAAATTCATGCTCTTGAGGTTTTCTTCAGCAAACTGTTTGCAGGATTTCTTGTGAGCCAACTTCAGAAGAGGCTTCCTTCTGGGACGACGGCCATGCAAACCGACTTGTTTCAGTGTGTGGCGTATGGTCTGAGCACTGACAAGCTGACCTTTCACTTCTGCAACCTCTAAAGCAATGCTGGCAGCACTCATGCGTCTGTTTTTTGAAGCCAGCTTCTGCACCTGACGCACACCACGAGGACTCAACTTCTTTGATCGACCCTTGCGAGGCCTGTTCCGAGTGGAACCAGTCTTGGAAAACCTCTGTGTGACACTGGCCACTGTACTGTAACTCAGTTTCAGGGTGTTACTGATCTTCTTATAGCCTAGGCCATCTTTGTGGAGAGCAACAATTATAATTCTCAAATCCTCAGAGAGTTCTTTGCCATGAGGTGCCATGTTGAACATCCAGTGGTCAGTATGAGAGAATTGTACTCAAAGCACCAAATTTGAACTGCTCTAAGTCAAGATACACAAATTTGTATAGTCCTGTCAAGCAGACAAAAACATGAACATGATGAATAGGACATGTGGCTTTGCATGGTTAAACGAAGTATAGCTGTTATCACTTAGGGTGTACTCACTTTTGTTGCCAGCTATTTTGACAATAATGGCTGTATGTTGAGTTATTTTCAGAGGACAGTAAATCTACACTGCTATACATGTTGCACATTGACTGCTCTAAAATATATCCAAGTTTCAATTTTATAGTATTGTCCCTTGAGAAGATATAATAAAATAGTTGCTGAAATGTGAGGGGTGTACTCACTTTTGTGAGATACTGTATGAACATATTAAAGGCACATATTAGTACCTAAAGTGTACATATTAGTATCTTTTGCAAGGACACTGTCCCAGTGATAGCTTTTGTGCCTTTTTTCTAAGAGTGTGCATGTTTAATTCTGCAAGTGAGAATAAAAGCTGGATGAAAATGTTTCAACCCATGGTTAATAAAATGAGTCAACAACAAGGGCTATATTTACTTAATTATTATGGATACTGTGCTCAGTATGCATACATAAAGTTTGCCTACATGACCTACTGTACAGTATACACAGTGTTTAAGCAGCAGTTCTCCAAAAATGAAAAAAGCATCACTTGCTCACCAACGGATCCTCTGCAGTGAATGGGTGCCGTCAGAATGAGAGTCCAAACAGCTGATTAAAACATCACAATAATCCACAAGTAACCCACACCACTCCAGTTCATCAGTTAATGTCTGGTGAAGTGAAAAGCTGCATGTTTGTAAGAAACAAATCCATCATTAAGTCATTTTAAATTTAAACCATTGCTTCCGACCAAACTACCAGTCCATAATCCATAATAGCACTTCCTTCAAGGATGACCTGAGGGCAAATGCATTTTCAGCAAATTATTCCTAAAAAACTGTTCCTTTAGGTACTATAGCCCACAATGATGAACAAACAGGAAATCATCAGAAATATCGACTGTCATTTTGAATCAAACTCTGTTTTAACTCAGTTTTTGATTGGAATCCTAAATTATGTCAAAAAAAATGAAAAACAACCATTTTTATTTCAAATAATAAATGGACACCAACCACAAGCAATGCTATGGTTAAAAAAATAGTAGGCAGTATACAGTGAGTAGTATGCTAGTATTCCTTTCAGATGTTAACAAATCACAGACCATATTATTTCCAGTTCATAAATCACACTTTTAAATTAAAGTTAAGGTGAAGTGCATTGCATTGAATTGTAGGATACAGCAGTAAAAACAGTGCACAGCTGCACATGGCACATTTTCACATATGCAGCAGGTCATACAAGTATTCTACGCAAGCAGAACATTCACGTACTGCACACAGCATACATACTGTAGAAATGATACGAGTGTCATCTCCTCATCTTCCCTTCTCTCTGCTTCAGTCCATTGCACAGATCTGCACACACACACACACACACACACACACACACACACACACACACACACACACAGGCTTTCGTAAAACCACTTTAGCGCTCACACACACACACACACACACACACACACACACCAACCTTCACCTTATCTCCTCTCCTTCTGCTACTTTATTGCTGTGTTTGATGGATAGAGTGACCTGGTTTCCAAAAAAGAAAAGATGCTCAGGTGAACACTCACCGCGACCTTACAGCGCTCTCAAGTTTTCCATTTTCACTTCTAATCTAGTTCAGTCTGAAGGTTTAGTTAGTTTGTTTTCTGTGGATCTCAGACCTCTGTCATGTTGGTCAGTGTTTGATTGCTCTCAGGAGCGATAAGACACTATTCTTCAGCTAAGCCGATGCTTTTACTAGCATGTTTTCCATCTCTGAAACTAATAAACATGACCAGAAATTTCTGCACTATTATATATTCCTGTAAATGTATTTTTCCTCCCTGAAGTGCACTTATAATGTTAGTCAAGGTCTCCTGCACCAGTGCAAATGAGTTTTTCATGATCATTTCATTGGTGCTGAAGACTTCTACTCAAATGACCTCTGTTATCTGTCCTATTTCTACTATTTTTCATGTGGTTGGCTATGTTGCTGAAGACTGGTGTAACTCACAGACTTTGATGACTGTAGTGAACAATCATCCCAAATAACATGTGAAATAATAGCCAATTTAAAGCTCATTTAAGCTTGCATAAATAAAGCTGGAAATAGCATTATAGGAAGTACAAAAGGTAAGGAGAACTTAACTAATCAACTAATCTTAACTAAGACAAGAAAGCACAACTTTCAAAATAAAAGACAAGAGTTTCTTTAAATGAGTGACATATACTAACGTACAATATTTTGGTGTCACTAAGATTAAGGGTGCATTTGTTTGATTAAAAATACAGTAAAATTGTAATATTGTGAAATATTATTACAATCTCAAATAAGTGTTTTCTATTGTAATATATTTTAAAATGCAATTTATTCCTGTGATGCAAAGCTGAATTTTCAGCATCATTACTCCAGTCTTCAGTGTCACGTGATCCTTCAGAAATCATCCCAATAGACTGATTTGCTGCTCAAGAAACCTCTCTTATTATCAACTTTGAAAACATTTGTTTGCTGCTTCATAATTTTGTGGAAACCGTGATTTTTTCAGGATTATGTGTTGAATAGAAAGAACAGCATTTACTTGAAACCTTTTTTTAACATTATAAATGTATTTACTGTCACTTTTGATCAATTTATTGCATCCTTGTTAAATAAAAGTATTAATTTCCTCATAAATCGTACCGACCTCAAATTATTGAATGATAGTGTACATATGTAAGCTGTTTTTAAACTGTTTAGCTTTCACACCATAAAGCTATTACTTCCAGCAAGTACCAGTATAACATGACAGACACGCTACATCACTTTTTTCATTCTGCATAGCCTTATACACAAATAAATAGAAGCATAATCAAAACAAGCTTTCCTCATTTTTTTAAAATAGCTTTGGGAAGTCAAACCAGCTGCACGGTTTGTTTTAGCACCAGAGTTCACTCAAACAGCTCATTTCAATAGTTCAGCATCATTACTCCGAGTCCCTGCACAGTGAACTTAATGTTTACTAAAATAAACAATGTTTTTAGTTTTAGTAGTAGTATATTTATGTATTTATGGGCAATGTTGTCGCCTTAATTCAGAAATCCATATTGTTTTTGTACCCAAAAAAATGGTAATTTTCTAAAACAAACGTATATGAATGAATGAATGAATGAATGAATGAATGAGGCATTTATATAGCGCTTTATTGTGTATTGCTGTACACCAAAAGTGCTTTACACTCATCAGGGGGTCTCTCCTCAACCACCACCAGTGTGCAGCATCCACTTGGATGATGCGACAGCAGCCACAGGACAACAGCGGCAGTGCGCTCACCACACACCAGCTACAGGTGGAGAGGAGAGAGAGTGATGGAGCCAATTCAATGAATGGGGGTTATTAGGAGGCCGTGATTGACAAGGGCCAGTGGAAGGAATTTGGCCAGGACACCGGGGTTAAACCCCTACTCTTTACGAAAAGTGCCATGGGATTTTTAATGACCACAGAGAGTCAGGACAGTATAGTGTCCCCATATATGATAAAATATACAAAAAATGGACACTTTCTATTTTGTGAAGCTCAACAATCTCGTTCTGCACATCAGAACTATATTCTTTGGTTTTACTTCTTGTGTTGGATGATTAAGGGAATTTGGCCTTTGTGTTCCTCATATTTGTAATCCTGTGGAACACTTTTAATTGTTTTACTTCAACGATTTTTGTGATTTTTTTGAATGAAAGATCAAAAGGATAAACAATTTATTTTCACAGCCTCCTTTGCTCATATTTACCAAGGGTGCCAATATTAGGGGAGGGCACTGTACATATATATATATATATATATATATATATACAGTATATATGTGTGTGTGTGTGTGTGTGTGTGTGTGTGTGTGTGTAAATATATTTTCTTCCAATATATTTCTAGACATTTTTTGTGTATTTATGAAAATATATTGTGAAATGTATAAATATATATTTGAAAACAATTAAAAAACATAAACATTGCCCTCCATATATTTTAATCCAAGAAAATACATATATTTTCACGTGGCAAAATAAATAAATAAATGGCAAAATATTTGTGTCTAGTATACTACTCCATCCACATTTGCATTTAGCCTGAAATACATTTTGAAATATATTTTAAATTTCAAATATATATATATACAGTGGGGCAAAAAAGTATTTAGTCAGCCACCAATTGTGCAAGTTCTCCCACTTAAAAAGATGAGAGAGGCCTGTAATTTTCATCATAGGTATACCTCAACTATGAGAGACAAAATGAGAAAAAAAATCCAGAAAATCACATTGTAGGATTTTTAAAGAATTTATTTGCAAATTATGGTGGAAAATAAGTATTTGGTCAATAACAAAATTTCATCTCAATACTTTGTTATATACCCTTTGTTGGCAATGACAGAGGTCAAACTTTTTCTGTAAGTCTTCACAAGGTTTTCACACACTGTTGCTGGTATTTTGGCCTCTAGAGCAGTAATGTTTTGGGGCTGTCGCTGGGCAACACGGACTTTCAACTCCCTCCAAAGATTTTCGATGGGGTTGAGATCTGGAGACTGGCTAGGCCACTCCAGGACCTTGAAATGCTTCTTACGAAGCCACTCCTTCGTTGCCCGGGCGGTGTGTTTGGGATCATTGTCATGCTGAAAGACCCAGCCACGTTTCATCTTCAGTGCCCTTGCTGATGGAAGGAGGTTTTCACTCAAAATCTCACGATACATGGCCCCATTCATTCTTTCGTTTACACGGATCAGTCGTCCTGGTCCCTTTGCAGAAAAACAGCCCCAAAGCATGATGTTTCCATCCCCATGCTTCACAGTAGGTATGGTGTTCTTTGGATGCAACTCAGCATTCTTTCTCCTCCAAACACGACAAGTTGAGTTTTTACCAAAAAGTTCTATTTTGGTTTCATCATTCTCCCAATCCTCTTCTGGATCATCCAAATGCTCTCTAGCAAACTTCAGTCGGGCCCGGACATGTCTTGCGTGGAGCCCCAGATCGAGGGAGATTATCAGTGGTCTTGTATGTCTTCCATTTTCTAATAATTGCTCCCACAGTTGATTTCTTCACACCAAGCTGCTTACCTATTGCAGATTCAGTCTTCCCAGCCTGGTGCAGGTCTACAATTTTGTTTCTGGTGTCCTTTGACAGCTCTTTGGTCTTGGCCATGGTGGAGTTTGGAGTTGGACTGTTTGAGGTTGTGGACAGGTGTCTTTTATACTGATATCGAGTTCAAACAGATGCCATTAATACAGGTAACAAGTGGAGGACAGAGGAGCCTCTTAAAGAAGAAGTTACAGGTCTGTGAGAGCCAGAAATCTTGCTTGTTTGTAGGTGACCAAATACTTATTTTACCGAGGAATTTACCAATAAATTCTTTAAAAATCCTACAATGTGATTTTCTGGATTTTTTTTTTTCTCATTTTGTCTCTCATAGTTGAGGTATACCTATGATGAAAATTACAGGCCTCTCTCATCTTTTTAAGTGGGAGAACTTGCACAATTGGTGGCTGACTAAATACTTTTTTGCCCCACTGTATATATATATATATATATATATATATATATTATTTTTTTTTTTTTTTTTTTTTTTGCCCGTATGGGTATTGTCCTCTATGGAAGCCCATTTCCACCAATGAATAAAAAAATAAAAAAGGTAATTGCAACTTTTTCTCTCATTCTGACTTTTTTACGCAATTTGATCTTTTTTGGGGTTTTTTTTATTTTGTGTTATAAACTTGCAATTCCCAATAAAGTTGCAATTCTGAGAAATAAAGTCATAATTGTGAGATAAACAGTTACAATTACCTTATTTTTTTATCCCGTGGCTTCCATACCTGTCAGTTTCAATGTAGTTAGCAACTAATTTTTTTATATTTCAACTACAGCAAGCATATGAAAGCTTCCTCAGCACAGCTGTAGAACACGTCTAAATCTCATCTCATGCCATTTAACTACATGACATGAATTATAGAAGAGCGTGCGGGGGTCTGGCAGTATGTAAATGTGCCATTCAATAATAAGGCTGAGCTGCATTATGCGAGTGTACAAATGTTGAACATGAGCAGACTGAATCAGAAAAGCCCTCAGCAAATGACTCAGCATATTAGCAACGCTTCTCAAACTGTTTGTGTTGATGAAGATACGAGCGCCTTTCAAAATCCTGTGCAAGACACTAAAGAAGGCGCGAAGAGGAGGTAAATGACAGTCTCGGGTTCCTTCCCTAACTGGAGGAGTTCTTAATAGAGGAACAATCACCATAAGATACCTCTCCATCTCAGTCTTGTGCTCTCAAACGGTTAAGGACACCGACGCTGATGTGTTTCTTCCCTCGCAGGTAAACTCCCAGCGAGAAGCAGAGACACGTGCGAGCACGCCGAGGGCTGAAGCTCCCGTAGATCTTTAAACAGATGGAGAAACATCAGGAGTTCAGGCGTGGTTCCCTGTAGACGGCCATATTTATGCTGAGGAACATGAAACAGGGACTTCGTCAGACATTCATCAGATCTCATGCATTATAGAAGGAGCAGAAAAGGAGATAGATGAGAGATGGTACAGGAAACTAACTCACTTCAACAGACCTCACGTGAACATGTGTTTAAATATACATGTATATGTTATGGATATAAATGGAAGATGGGCATCTAAGTTTTAGTCAATTATATACAAGGCTGTATGGAAGCCGGTTTCCGCCACTGAATAAAAAATACAAAAAAAGGTAATTGCGATATAAAGTCAAAATTGCGAGTTTTTATCTCGCAATTGTGACTTTATAAATCGTAATTCTGACTTTATATCACGCAATTCTGAGAAAAAAAAAATCAGAATTGTGAGTTTATATCTCGCAATTCTGACTTTATAACTTTATATAACAGTTCTGTGAAAAGAACGACAGAATTGTGAGATAAAAAGTCGCAATAACCTTTTTTTTTTTTTTTTTATTCAGTGGCTGAAACGGGCTTGCATGAAAGGCTGTGTTTTTTGAAAAACTAATTGTAATATTTATAAGTTAAAGAGATAGTTCACCAAAAAACTAGAAATGGCTGAAAGTGTAATCGGGCCATCCAAGATGTAGATGAGTTTGTTTCTTCACTGGAACAGATTTGGTGAAATGTAGCATTACATCACTCGCTCACCAATGGATCCTCTGCAGTGAATGGGTGCCATCAGAATGAGAGCCCAAACAGCTGATAAAAACATCACAATAATCCACACCACTCCAGTCCATCAATTAATGTATTGTAAAGTGAAAAGCTGCAGGTTTATAAGAAACAAATCCATCAAGATGTTTTAACTTCAAAGTATTTTCTGCTAAAATATGAGTCCTTTGTCCATAAAATACCTTTTTTTTTTCTTTTTTTTTTTCCAGTGAAAAAAGACATCTGGTCTGAATCAGGAGAGAAATATGCACAGATCAAGCACTGTTTAGAAGCAAAAACAGTCCAAAATATGTTGAGACAGTCCAAAATATGGATTTAGATGTGAGAGGACAACAGGAGATGGTCTTTTTCACTGAAGAAAGCGTTGTTATTGATTATGGACTCTAACTTATTTTGGCAAGAAGCTATGGTTTAAAGTTAAAATAACTTAATGTTGGATTTGATTCTTACAAACATGCAGCTTCTCACTTCACAAGATGTTTACTGATGGACTGGAGTTGTGAGGATTACTCGATCATTTTTATGCACTGACACATTTATCCAAAGCAACTTACATTGCATTCAAGGTACTTTATTATTAACATTAGCTAACATGAACTAACAATGAACAATATATTTTTAACACATTTATCATTAGTCTTTGTTAATGTTTATAAATCAAAATGCAACTGTTCATTGTCTGTTTATATTAGTTCACAGTAAATGTTAACAGATACAATGTTTGATTTTAAAATGCATAGTAAACATTAAACATTAACATTAATTAAGAATGATAAATGCTTTAGAGGTGTTATTAATTTTTAGTTCAGGTTAACATATATAGTGAACTAAAATGAAATTACTGCACTAATAATAATACAATATAATACAGTTTTGTGTAGCATTTAATTACTATTATTAGTAATCACCTTCTTTTCTGACCATTAGTGAACAAATCCTGCAGGTAACTTAACGAGCTGAATGTTAACTAAGAGTAATAATGGTAGTGTTGATTGTTACTTGATGTAGCTAATTTTACCTAATGAAACCTTATACCATAGAGTGTTGAAAATAATACTAACAATAACACAGCGTAAAAGCATATTTTATGAAGCTTTGAAAAAATAAGGAAAAAAGTAAAAATCGTCTCGCTAACAGATTAAGTCATTTCAAGTTCATTTATTTCTGTACTGTCAATTACAGAGTCTCAGACTTCCATCTGCGGTGTCGAATTAAACCTGAGAAACTTCTGACCCAAACCCAGAGTGTTTGATGACACTGAACTTTCATAATGAACAATCACCCGAGGTCTGCTCCATGCCAACACCAATCACAGTAGAAACCACAGTCGGGAAATTTGATTAACTCCCATTATGCCCGGCAAAAGACCATCTCATAACTCACAACTTCTTTATTACACTGCAGATTTGGCATGCTGCAAATTTTGTAAGAATTTTGAGTGCAGGAGAAGTCAATTTGACACCCGTAATTCCCCGCTTAGACAGTAGTTCCTTTAAATGTGTTTCATATTACAAATACACTTTTTCAAATTGAGTTGCTTATATTTTATCACACTGCAGTTCAGTCGTCATTCACTCACCCTCTTGATTCTTCAGTGAAACGCTGTGTTCAACGATGTTCATATCTTTGCTCTACAAAGATTAGACTGCAAAGAAAGACTGCAGCATCATACCACAAAGGTAGCTCAAAAGACATTATTTAAAATAAACTAAAAAAATAAAAAAAAATATTAATTTAATTGAAAAATATCAATAAACACTATAATAGTATCTTGATGATACTAAAATAAGACTGGTCTTGATGCACCACATTTGAGTAATCTATAGCAGAGAAGATTTTCAGTAAATATTCATTGAAATCAAATTCAATTTAAGGCTGTTCATCAACCAAAGATATAGTATGACTTCATAAGAACTGGAATAAAGTGCATAAGATATGTTTATAAACTACTTCCTGGTGGCTCTCTCATATACATACACTTATTCAAACTTTTTAAAAAGGGACATCCATGAATATAAGATATGGAAACCAGCACAGATACAGTGGCCCCAGAAAGCCACAATTTAAAAATTATTACTGTATCAAAATTAGTTGCATTTATTCGAAATAGCATAAGCTCACTTTAATGAAAGCATTACAAAAAAATTTGAAGTTTAAGTTTTAAAAATGACATAATAGACATATTGTTCAAAACGTCAAAAAGTTTGACACTTTGAGATTGTCAACTTTGTATGAACATATGAATTACTGCAAAATTTTTTTTGAAGTTGTTAATAATTAAAAAAAGGTTTTTGAAGTATGTTTCACAAGAAATTATTTCAGTCTTTTACTTTAAAATGCCATATTTAATTTTACGTGTAATTTTTGTAATTATTCATGAAATTTATAAGCAATTTCTGTGTGAAAATTGTATAGCTATGAAAAAAAGTTCTGTCATCTTATATTGCAGCTGTCACACAATGGATCCTCTGCAGTGAATGGGTGCCGTCAGAATGAGAGTCCAAACAGCTGATAAAAGCATTACAACAATCCACAAATAATCCACACCACTCCAGTCCATCAGTTAACGTCTTATGAAGTGAAATGCTGCGTGTTTCTAAGAAACAAATCCTTAATTAAAGCGTTTTTAACTTTAAACTGTTGCTTCTGGCCAAAATATGAGTCATAATCGCTAATAATGCTTCCTCCAGTGACCGGAGAGGGAGTAAATATCCAGAAAATGTTCATTTTTTGGATGAATTTTTCCTTTAAGAATACATTTTGAATCCACTGTGTAGAGGAAATCAGTTGTAACAATGGTCTATTATACAGTTTAACATAATTATACTTGACCACAGAACAGATTGCATTAAGAACTGTGAGACAAACATTAATTTTCTTCTTTTATTTCAATTATGGAATAAACTCCACACCGAGACGTCAAACGTCACTGAGAAGTCTGCACGCATTCTTTAACTAGATATTGGCTGGTGCTGTTGACAAATGTGGATGTGAAATGTCATTACAGTTCACACACACACCCACACACACACTCTCTTTGACGTGTGTGTCCCACGTCAGTCCTCAGGGGTTCATGCGTCTGATCGCCGTGTGTTTATCCCAGAAACATTTCATTTTGCTCTGAAGGTGTGAACACAATCACTGTGATGAGCATTATCACCCTCAGCCAGCCACGGCACTGGATGGATGTGATAGTAAACATAGTAAGAATTAATCAATTCGGCAGACTGCTTTTTAATTTACTACTTCAGTGTTTTAATGATACTTTGAAATCCTGTCAACATTTACTCACCCTCAAGTTGTTCCAAACCTGTATGAGTTTTTTTCTTCTACTGAACACAAAAGATGATATTTTGAAGAATGTTGGTTACCAAACAGTTACTGGTAGCCAATTGACTTTCATAGTATTTTTTTCCATACTATGGAAGTCACTGGCTACCGTCAACTGTTTGGTTACATTCTTCAGAAGAACTTCTTTTGTGTTCAACAGAAGAAAGAAACTCATACAGGTTTGGAACATATACTTTCTACATTAGACTAATTGGAAATAATGCAACACAATTTTATTCATTGTGATTTGAATGTTATTTTTGACCACTATAACACTGGTTAACAGGTTAAAAATGGTTATAAATTTTGGCATTATTTACCTTATGTTGTTCCAGACTTGTATGATTTTCTTTCTACTGTGAAACAAAGCAAAAGTTGGGCAAAGTGTCCTTGATTTTGGTTTTCTTCTTCAATACAATGAAAGTGAATAGACACTGTCAAGCTCCAGAAAGGACACGGTTCCTTGATGACTTATATTCATATGCCGGAATATATTCAAGGTCTTCTAAAGAAATATAGCTTTGTGTGAGAAACATAGAAATGTTGTTGCTTGAAACCAAACATGGGGATGATTTTCAGGGAATAGCCATTTATATTTCAGCTCAGTCTTATTCCAGAATACATATTTAAAAGTTTGGGGTCAGTAGGATTTTTATTTTTATTATTATTATTATTATTATTATTATTATACTTTTATTCAGCAAGGGTGCATTAAATTGATCAAAAGTAACAGTACAGACATTCATGCCACAAAAGATTTATATTTCAAATAAATGCTGCTCTTTTGAACTTTCTATTCATCAAAAAAATCCTGAATATAAATGACAGATTCCACAAAAATATTAAGCAGCACAACTGTTTTAAAAAGTATTTTTTAGAATGTATATTATATTGACTTCATGATATAACGTAATAATTTAATAATTAATTTGCATGTTAAAAAATACGCTGTTCATGTTGACAAATATTATATTTTTGCAATAATCCTATAAATAACATGCAAAACGTCCCAGGTTACGTGGTTCCCTGAGGGAACAAGACGCTGCGTCATAAAACGCTAAGAGAATGCTTTCAGCGTGACCACGCTCTGAATCACATGTGTAATCAGTCCAATGGATGGGCGAGACGTCACGGGCGGGGTGACGTAGCGACCAGGAAGCATAAAAGCACATGTGGTGAAACTGGCGTCAGCTTCTAGGAATGAAGCAAGTGCTCGCAGGGATGCCGGTGTCATGAGAAATCCAGTCCGCTTAGGACCCCGAGTGATCCCATTGCCTAAATAAATACATAAAAATATTAATGTAAAAACGTATGGCTTACTATATAGTGCATAATAGAACAAAATAGTGCATAATGAAACAAATTAAATGTAATTTCTTACACTTGATTAACTGCTAATTAATAAATAAAAGTAATAATATCTTATTAAGTGAAAAAATGAAAATCATTAATTAGTTTTATTTATAAAATAAAACATTTGACATTTAACACTTAATTTATAACAATTAAAAAAATAATTGCGAACATGTAGGATAAGTGCAAATTCCTGTATAAAATAAGCTATGCAGCTAATCAGGTATCTGTATGCTATGCTAGTACATAAGCTAACTAATACAGACATTAATTATCATTAATTATCATTAATTATCATAGCGTAGTTTAAACAGCATTTATCATTACATGATTTTGTAGGAATTGCATTCAGGCACTAAAAAGAGTACCTATTAAAAGTAATTTGAGCCAATGGGATCGCTTGGGGTCCTAAGCGGACCCGATTTTGAGGGGGGACTCGATTTCTCATGACACCGGAAGTATGGCACTGAGACGAAGCGTCTCATTCCCTCTGGGAACCATGGTTACATACGTAACCTGGGACGTTCCCCTTCAGGAACTCGATCTGCGTCGGAAAACGCTATGGGAACGAGATGCCCACACCACCAGACTTGCAAATCCCTGCCTAGTGTGGAAGAGCACAGCTATGGCAAGAGAACAGAAGAGCCACTCTAGGTCATAGAACCTGACAAACATGAGGGGCATGGACCATCCCGCAGCGTTGCCGATGTCCTGCATACACTGTTATAAACAGTATTTTGGGGAGAAGGGTCAGCACCAGCACCAGCATCAGCCACAGTATTGTCATCAGCCACTGGCACAGTAAGATGTGGATTTGGCTCCTGTTGGCAGGGCAACTGAGAATGCACCCATGAAGGAGATGTTGGACATAGAGTCTGCTTGCGAGAGTTCCTGAGCCTCAATCTGCTCATCATCAGTACATCGCAATCTTGCAAAAGAAGATTGCGATGTACTGTTTGCTCATTACCAGCTGTCACAGATCCTATACACGTGTATGGAAGGCTTTTAGGCAACGACAGTGTATACAACAGGCTCCCATCTGTCAGCAAGTTTCCGTTTCCCTCTACAACCCTTGTTAGCCACAAGCACCTGGTCACCAATGGCTAGAGGAAGGCCTTTAACTCTTTTGTTGTACTGGTTGAACTGGTGTTTTTGTTCTTGAACAGAATTCTTCTGCGCCACTGACATAGCAGACTGGAGGTCACTGATGAGTGATTTAACGTACTGGTCGTAGTCACAAACTGACTTGTCCCGCAGAACACTCTGGAATATAAGGTCAACTGGCAACCGTGGTACTCTACCAAACGTTAAGTAAAATGGGGCAAAGCTTGTTGTTTCGTGTGCTGTACAGTTGTACACAAATGCCATGGTCTGTACCCACTGTGGCCACTTCTACTTAGGTCTAGGTGGAAGGGACCTTAGCATGTTACCTAATGTCCTGTTGATTCTTTCAGTACCACCATTCCCCACTGGGTGGTAGGGAGTGGTTCTAGACTTGTCAATGCCAGCCAGTTCGAGAAGCTCAACGATCAGTTCACTCTCAAATGAAGCCCCCTGGTCAGAATGGATGCGTTGGGGAAATCCATAGACACAGAAGAAGCCGTCCCACAGTTTCTTGGCCACTGTTTTTGCTGTTTGGTCTTGACATGGAGATGCATGAGCCAGCTTTGTGAAGTGATCCGTGATTACTAAAACATCCACAGATTTGTTGTGCCGATCTTCAGCAGACCAGAAGTCAATGCAAACGAGCTCCAGTGGGGCTGTGGTTTTAATACTCTCCAAGGCGGATCTTGCTGCAGGCCCTGGAGTTTTGCTGAAGACACACCTGGGACACTTCTTCACATAATCACGCACATCACGCTCCATATCAAGCCAGAAAAACCTCTGATGGGCCAAAGACAAAGTGTGTGGCTGCCCTTGATGACCAGCCAGGTCGTGAACGCCAGAAAGTGCTTGACATTTCAAGGATTCGGGCAAAATGAACTGAAATCTCTTGTGCTTGGTGAGCGGGTCTTTAATAGCTCTGTACAGGATTCCATTGAGCACTGAAAGTTTGTTCCACTGCTTCAGAATCCGCAACACATACAGGTTTTCATTGGCACGTCCACATCTTGATGGTCTGCGCTTTCTGTCAACATAACACACTTTGGCAATGACAGGGTCTTTGTGCTGATGTTCTCGTAAGTCGGTCAGGGAAAGGGAATAAAACACTTTATCACTGCTGATCAAAGAGTTAAGATGTTCTGTGAATGATGCTGCTCTGCATTCACTTCCTGTTTCCCATTCGTCACAGGAAGACAGAACTGAGGACATGTCATCGGCGGACAATGATGTATTCAGCCCGACGTCAAGTGGACCTGATCTTAATGTTTGCGGTTGGCAGGTAAGTCGGAACACATCTTGCACACTTCCATCCTCAACACTGTGTACTTGCCTCAACAGTTCAGAATTAGGCTCTGACAGAAGCCGCTGACTTACTGGCCTGACAAACAGATCCCTACTGAGTGTGTCTGCCACCACGTTGAGTTTCCCAGGAACATATTTGATCTCAAAAGAATATGAAGCAAGTTTCAAGACCTAGCGCTGCTCACATGCATCCAATTTCGGCTTGGTCATAATGTATGTAAGTGGATTATTATCCATCCACACTGTAAACTCATGGCCTTTAAGCCAGTGACTGAACTTGTCACACACTGCCCAATTAAGAGCCAAGAATTCTAATCTGTGTGCAGGATATTTTGTTTGGCTGCGGTTCAAATCCTTGCTAGCAAACGCTATTGGTCTCGCCTTGTCTTCACCAGCAGGTATCTGAGAGAGTACAGCACCTAAGCCGTCTAAAGAAGCTTCAGTACAGAGCAGGAATGGACGTTCAAAATCTGGATGAGCCAGCACCACACTATCGACAAGGGCCCTTTTCAGTTCTTCAAACGCCACGTCACAGTCCGGGGTCCAGTCCTGAGATGTCAACTCCCGAAAAGTGCCTGCTCTCCTACGACCACCAGCACCTTTCATTGAATGTTTCAGGTCAGCCGTCAGGTTGAATAAGGGTCTGGCGATATGAGAACAACTTGGAATAAAGGCTTGATAGTACAGGACCATACCGAGAAACGATCTGATTTTTTTTCTGTGAAGGCGTGGTTCCATCTTCCTTCATTAGGTCCTCCTTTCGAAAAGCAGAGATGACTTTCATTTTCTCTTCATCAACTGAAACACCAGTACCATCTATCACATGGCCTAGAAACTTTAGACTTCCTCAGAAAGTGACACTTTTTAGGAGCTAGCTTCAGGTTGCTGGATCTCAATCGAGTAAATACAATCTCCAAGCGCCTCAGTGCCTCCTGTTCAGATGGAGCGAAGACCAACAAGTCATCAAGGTAACAGAGAAGACTGGAAAAGTTAAGGTCACCGAAAATACTGAGCATCATGCGCATGAAAGACAGTACAAACCCTCAGATTACCATCTTTTTTCCAGACCATCACTAAAGGTGATGCGTACTCAGACTTGCTAATTATGCCTTTCTCCTCCATTTCTGACAACACCTCTCTCAGTTTTTGGTAGTGGGCAGGAGGGATGCGGCGAAAGGGAAGATGGAATGGGCGCTCATCATAAAGATGGATCCTGTGCACAAAATCCTTTGCCTCTCCACAGTCCAGCTTATCCTTGGAGAAAACACCATGGTAAGACACAATAAGAGCTGCCAGTTTTCTCTTCCACATCTCGGAAACTTCACATCCATCAATGTCAACGTCCTTCAGACCATAGTCTTTCAGCAACTGCACAGGATCAGCGGGCGAGGCAATTTCGAGGGGATCTGAATTAGAAATGTCACCATGGGTTCTGCTCAGTCCCTGCATGACAGTGAGGTCTTCAACAGCTGGACAGGAAGAAACAGCCAGTTTAGAGTTGTGGCAAAGTGTCACTGATGTTGGATTAGGGTTAAGTATCTTCATTGGCACCCATCGATCACCCCACATTGGTGTTACTACTCGTCCGACAAGAATGTTTTTAGGTGCTGAACATGCAGTGGTTGGCTCAACAATTATTGCTTCCCGGGGAAACGGACATTTGCGGGCAATTTCCCCCAAACAAGATACTCACATTTGGGAAGTAGAGTGACTGCCTGACAGAGTTTCACAGTACCAATTTTATCAGGCTGCTGAGGGCCAGACCATCGGGAGATGCAGCTCAGAAGCTCGAGGAATTGCTCACACTCAGGATTACCGTTACTGCAGGAAACAAGTTCCCAGTACTTGTCATGAGATTTCATCTTTTGTAGAATGCATTTGATCACGTTGCTTCCAATTATGAACTCATCTCTTTGTCGAGGCACTACAAGAGTTGGAACAACAAACTTAAATCCATAGACTTCAATCTCCAAGTCGTATGTACACTTTGGCTGAATTGCAAGGTCAACTAGAACCACATTACTTGGTATTCTTCCACATCCTCAAGCGATTCCATCAGTTTGCAGCTTAGACTCACACTCTTCACTAAGCATGCAGGACATACTACCAGAATCCAGTAACCCCTTTAATGTGTAACGGCCACAAACTGTCACAGGAGCATAAAACAACTCTTGAGACCCCACATATAAAACAGTTTTGTCTTCTGGCAATAACTTACAGCTGTTCACGAAAACATTTTGCATATCTGCTGCTTCTGTGAGGGAGGTTTCATTAAAATTGCCCATGTTACCCCTCTCATCACATGGGCTATTCAGTTTAACCGAGCAGTGTGGATGCGCTGTCATTGAAGGACGTTCAACTCGGTTGTTTATATTTTGCTTAGCCTATAATTTTAAATGACAGATGTTAATGTCGTATTTATTTATTTTTCTCTGCGACACTTTTCCTACTGTGTTAACAGAAAAATGTCAAACGAATTTATTTTGACAAGACGAATAAAAATAGCTAATAGGCTATTTTTGTACAACCTACATTTTTATTTTTTCTCTCTGCAACACTTTTTCCTATTGTTGTAAATGTTAAACGAATTGTATCCTGACAAGACGAATAAAAATAAGAAATGCAATTTTTGTAGGCCCACAACATTTTTATTTTCTCTGTGACACTTTTGTCCCTACTGTTGCATAAAATGTTAAACGAATTTTGTGTCTTAAGATAATTCATATAAATTCAAAGTCAAAGTCAATAAATTCAAGACTCTTGACAAGACAAATAAAATAAATACAATTTTGTGCAGACTAGCCTACACTTTTATTTGTTATCTCTCTTTCTTTCAGTAGCGGAAATTTAAATGTGAGATTCTGGAAACGAGATCTAAATTTATCAGGAAAGGTCAGGTCGGGAAGAAAATTATTCTAAGCGGACAGTGGGTAAACAAAGAGCGAATATATAGCAGGAGCGGGTGGGTGCGGAATATAACCTCGAGGGAGCGGGACTAAAAAAAAGCAGTCCCGCGCAGACCTCTACATCAATTGACGGTTCGACTCTTCATTTACTGAATGAAACATAAAACAGTCCTTACACAGTGTGAATTCGCCCTTTTGTCTTTTCTCTCCCATGCACAGACAGTGCAGAAAGGGCGAGAGAAAATGTAATAAAATCTTTAAACAAAATCAGTTTAACAATGAGTGACAAAACAGCATACCTGAATGAAACATAAAACAGTCTTCACACAGTGTTAATTCGCCCTTTTGTCTTTTCTGTTAAATGGAAGTGCAATGCAATGCAATTAGCACGTGCTTCAAGTGCATCGATGAGGCATAAAACTGATCAAACTTAGTGAAAATACAAAAATAATCAAATATACATGTAAAATAATGTCACAGATAGGGCTGTGCCAATTATCGAACGATATTATCATGCACATCTAGTCAGTAAAGCCGGTTCCGTGATTAGCACTAAATCTCCATCACCTGTTTTCAAATAGAGTGCCATTTAATACACAGAGCCGTAGTTCTCCAACAAGCTACGCAATATCGAGTTCATTACTGCAGATAAAACCGGCTTTACTGACTAGATGCGCATGATCATATCGTTCGATAATTGGTACAGCCCTAGTCACAGATATGATTTAAACAGAGTAAAAAAGTGCTTTTCAAAGCAAAGATGAAATTAGATTAATCAGAGCTCATTAGAAACCCACCTCTCCCATGCACAGACAGTGCAGAAAGGGAAGAGGACGCGCAAAGACAGGAAATTAAGACTAACGGTGCTGTCAGAAATTTAAAGGGGAAGGTACACACACAGACAGGCATATCAGGTATACATCGTGAACATTTTTGTGTAACTCTACATATGAAATGAACATTACTTTCCATACCTGTTACACATAGGCACACCTGCAGAAAGGCCTTGAAGGCCGCCATACTACAAGTCGAGTGAGCCTTGACCCCCAAAGGCGAGGGGAGATCAGAGGACTCGAGGCTATGGAAAGCATCCTGATCCACTACTTAGCATACTTTTTTCAACTGCTTTACGAAAGCTCAACGACGTCCTCCACGTCCACCTCCTCAAAGGAAGACAGGCGGAGCGTCGAGCCCTCTCTCCAGGGGGAAGAACCGCGGGGCGGGCCTCCGATCCCAGAGAGCGGGTGCTGGATCTGGTGGGAAAGGAAGAAGATAGGGGCTCGCCCATCTCCATTCCCCCCACCTGATCCATCTGCAATTCCCACGAGCGCAGCTGCCGCTCCGCCACAGCAAAAGTGGGGCCGGCGCCGTGAGGAACGCTGGTGAAGGCTCCCTCCTCAAAGAGAGCCCTCTGAGAGTAAAGCATACGCAGTGACAAACGCTCGCAAATCTCCCTCGAGAGCTGACTCTGCATGCTCTCTCAAGCAGACAACACACAAACTGTGTGTATCCCCACCCGTAATGTTGCGCGGGCAGAGAAGAACACACAGCCTGAGATGCTGCCCGTCATCGCCTATGTTTGTCTTCACTTGTATAAGGTAAATAAGGAGTGATAATGGACAGACAACACCAAATAAGACTGACACACACAGAGCGCTTGCTGAATGACAAAAAGCTGACGCCGATTTCACCGCACGTGCTTTTAAGCTTCCTGGTCGCTACGTCACCCCGCCCCGTGACGTCTCGCCCATCCATTGGACTGATTACACGTGATTCAGAGCGTGGTCACGCTGAAGGCGTTCCCCTAGCGTTTTCTGATGCAGCTCGAGTTCCTGAAGGGGAACTCAAATAATAAAAAATAATAATTCATGAATTATTAATATATTAAATTATATATTGATTTATTTTCAAATGAATTATTTATCTATATTAAAAATATACATTTTTCTTGAGCAGCAAATCAGCATATTTGAATGATTTCTGAAGGATCATGTGACACTGAAGACTGGAGTAATGATGCTTACATTTTAAAATTACATTTTAAAATACATTCAAATACAAAAGTTTTATTGTAAACAATAAAAAAAAAATTATTGTTTTTACAGTATTTTTTTTTTTTTTTTTTTTTTATCAAATACAGCCTAAGAGACTTCTTTCAAAAACATTTAAAAAATCTTACCAATCCAAACTTTCAACAGTAGTGTATCTCAGTTACTCACCTTTATGACTTAAGAAAAAAAAAATACCTGGATGAAGATGTGGAAGAAGTTTTTAATGAAAAATTATGAAAATGTTGTGTTGATGTTCCCTGATGAATCATGCACAATAACACCATGAACACTTATTAAGCAAGTAAATATGTCTAGTACGCTAGCCTGAGGTTGGTGTTTGTCGGCTCTGTGCTGAAGTTTGAGGTGAGTGTTCAGGAAAGTGTTTGGAGTGCTTGAGCTCATTTGTCATGCAGCAGGAAGCTTTCTGTGAGTTCGTAGCAGGGACAGGCTGGTAATAGGGTTCTGATCTTCAGGGCATGGACAATAGAAACATTTAACAGCTCCACTGTTTCTCTCTCGCTCACTCGCTCACTCGCTCTCTCTCTCTGCTGGTGAGTAATTGGAAATGAGAATTACTGTCCAATCGCCTCTTGTGTGAGAAGAGTGAGTGCGTCTCCTGCTTTCTAATGAGAGCGTGGAGGATCTCACCGACAGACGGGAACAACTTCAGCGCTGCCTCTATTAGTCTGTTTGGTCTCTTATTCCCTTTTTCTCTCTGCTACATTCCTTTCGCGTCAGATGAAGAAATCATTTCCGTGTGTGCACACACACACACACAAACGAGGACAGATAGTGTTCTTGTCTTTTATAATCAAAGATGGAGCCGTACCTGTTTGGCTATGCATCATTTGTGCCATACATCTATATTCTGTGCTCATAAATTACTATTTCTTACGGGGTTATTTATTTATTTTAACTCCCTTATACTCACCAAGGCTGCACTACTGTAAAACAATAAAATTTTGAAATATTATTACAATTTAAAGTAACCGTTTTGTATTTGAATATATTCTAATAAAACTATTCTAAACTGTTTTATTATTAATGCTGAAAACAGTTTTTGCTTCTTAATATTTTTGTGGAAACCATGATAAGTTTTTTTTTCAGGATTCTTAGATAAATAGAAAAGCATATATTTGAAATATAATCTATTATATTTGAAATATAATATAAAAATTATACACTGTTAATATACTAAAATTAATTTTTATTTATATTAAAACTAATTGCTATATTATTTATATTACTGTCATTTTAATCAACTTTTGCTGATTCATCCTTGCTGAATAAGGGTAATAATATATTTTTTAGAATTTATATGTATATTAAGTTTAATAATATAGTGCAAATATTCTAATAATTAATTTCCATGTAAAAATATGCATGACATTCATAATGACAAATTATGTTTTTGCAATAATCCTATTGGGTATAAATAAAAAAGTGTTATATTAAATAATTAAATAATTAAAATTTTAAATAATAATAATTAAAATTTTAAATAATAAAAATAATAAATTATTAATACAGTGCCCTCCAAAAGTATTGGAACAGTAAAGACAAAATTGCTCTGTTGGCTGTGGAGTCAAGACATTTGCAAATATGATTAAAAGATGAATATGAGACAAAACTACAGAATGTCACATTTTATTATTAGGTCTTTCGACACATACATGTTTTTCCAAATAAAAAGGACAGCACTTTTAGAATTCATCCCACTATTTGATGTGAGCATAAGTATTGGAACAGTTGCCTCACATGTCTTTCTAAATGATCAGCTGTGTCCTGTTGCATTCATTCTTCAGATAATAAAAGCAGGGAATGTGTCGTATCAGTTATATCCATTACTTCTGCATTCTGAATCTTGCATTCGATGATGACACACACAAACCAGGATGAAGACGAGGAAGCTGACTCTGAAAGAAAAGCAAGCAATTTGGATGCTAAAAGAAAAGAGGAAGTTAATTAGAACTATAGGAAAAACAAAGGGCATGGAGAAATCAAGAGTTTGGAAACCACCAGCGACACCAGCAACCAACAACTACCTGATCGGCTGAGAAAAACAACAGTAGTTGATGACAGACAAATCATAAAAGCTGTGAAAATGAACCCTAAAATACGTGTCTGTAAAATCACCAACAACCTCCAGAAAGCTGGGGTGATGCTCTGACAATCTACTGTCCTCAGGAGACTTTGACACAGAATTGCAGATGCTACACAGCAAGATGCAAAGCTCTGACCAGCACCAAAAATAGAAAGGCAAGATTAGAGTTTGCAAAAAAGCACAAAGGTGAGCCAGAAGAGTTTTGGAACTGAGTTTATGGACCGATGAGACAAAGATGAACCTTTATCTAAGTGATTGGAAAGCAAAAGTCTGGAGAAAAAAGGGAACTCCAAATGATACAGCCTCATCTGTAAAGCATGGTGGAGGTGGTGTCATGGCATGGGCATGTATGGCTGTCTCTAGATCAGGACCTCTCAATTTTACTGATGACTTAATGTATGATGACAGTAGCAGAATGAATTTGGAAGGGTACAAAACCATCTTGGCTACCAATATTCAAGAAAATGCCACCAAACTCATTAGAAAGCACTTCATATTGGATCAGGACAATGACGCAAAACACTCTGCCAGTTCAGTCAAGGAGTTTATCAGGGTAAAGAAATGGAAAGTCTTAGATTGCCCGAATCAATCTCCAGATTTAAATCCGATTGAACATTAATTTCACCAGCTGAAGAGGAGACCAAAGACAGAAACTCCCCAAAACAAGCAACAATTGGAATTGGCTGCATTAAAGGCCGGGAAAAGCATTTCAAAGCATAAGACCAAGAGTCTGGTGATGTCTAGGAGTCACAGACTCACTGCTCTGATTGCATGCAAGGAATCTGCAACAAAATTTACATCTGCCTTAAATTCAACTGTTCCAATACTTATGCTCACATCAAATAGTGGGATGAATTCTAAAAGTGCTGTCCTTTTTATTTGGTAAAACATGTGTGTGTCAAAAGACCTAATAATAAAATGTGACATTCTGTAGTTTTGTCTCATATTCATCTTTTAATCATATTTGCAAATGTCTTGACTCCACAGCAGAGAAAGCAATTTTGTCTTTACTGTTCTAATACTTATGGAGGGTACTGTATATTAACAGAATAAAAGAAAATATTTTTATTTATTTTCAAACTAATTATTATATAATTTATTTATATTACTGCCATTTTTATCAATTTAATATGTCCTTGCTGAATAGAAGTATTAATATGTTTTTCTTTAAATCTTTCTTACCCTAAACTTTTGAATGGTGGTCTATCACAGTTTCCATATTAAGCAGCATATTGTCAACATTAATGGGAATCAGAAATGTTTCTTGAACAGCAAAACAGTATGATTTTTGATGGATCATGTTACACTGAACACTGGAATAATGATGCTGAAAATTCAGCTTTGAATCACAGGAATAGATTACAACTTTAATATTTATTCTTTAAATTGTAATAATATTTCACAATATTACTGTACCTGTGATCAAATAAATGCAGCTTTTGTGAGCAGACATCTTTCAAAAACAATAAAAAAAATGTAATTATTCCAAACTTTTGCCCAGTAGTGTATATTGATATATTCCCTCAGCCAGCGCATTAGAATTGTGTTTAGCTCATAACTGTAAGGAAGAGCGATCACAGAAGCGTCATTTCACCCAGTTTCTGGAGTTAACTGCCTTGCCGAAGGCTGCAATAGCGCTGGACACAGAAAGCATGAGAACTCTGGAACAAACAGCCAAATCAAGCCCCTCCGGGGTCCCGACTGGGATTTGAAGAAGCAATCCTCCAACGAGCGCAGATCTCTGCTGCCCCGGCCACTGGCGACAAAACAGCTTCGCACAGATTACAAAATTTGCCTGCACTCAGCAGCAAATTTTATGTCCTGTTTTTATTCTCCGCTTGCTTTGACCTCCAAAGTAAGCCGGCTGTTTTTATAGAAGTGGAGGAGGAGAAAGAGCTGCTATTATTTTGTTTATTACTGTTGCTTTTGTGCAGTAAACTGCTTTTGCAATAAAACTTTTTCTCGCCAACAACCTTCCAGCTAACCTTCTGGCTTCAGACTCTGATTGGCCCACACAACACGGCCTCAACTCTAATTAGCTGATTACCCTAAGGAATCTGTGCCCTGATTGGCCAAACCTCTAATTGGTAATCATTTGTAAATTGACCTGAATTCACAAGCTGGCTGAATGTTCTGTGATCACATGGGCTGCTGTCAATCAACAACGTTGTCATATTTAACTGTTTTTTAAACCAGAAGTTGGTTAAGAGGTGGAGTCAGCTGAGGATGCTGGGAAAATCCTGGAAAACAAAGATGGAAGCATTTCAGTCTATGTCAATTGTGTTCTATTTTTATGCTAACCTAGAATTTGAAGAAACAAAAAAACATTAATATTGAAATCCATTAATTTTTTTAAATAATTTCTATCAGTTTTAATTAATACTTTTATATTAATTAATTAAGTTATATTAAAATACAATTATATTGAAAATAATTATTAAATTGTTTACATTACTATTTATTAAATATTTTATTATTATTATTAAATTATTAAATGTAATATGTATATAAATGATAAATATAATATCAAATATAAATATATAATATAAAAACAAGATGTATTGCACTATAAAAAAATATTAAGGAATTTTTGCACTCCACTGCATTGTTTTAGAGTGTGGTAAAGATACAGTATATAAGCAATTTTTACAATTAAATCTTTTAAAATTATATTTCTGCTCATAAAATATCTGGTTCACAATGACAAATATGATATTTTTGCAATAATTAGGTATAAAATATTCAGATAATAAAAAAATTGAAAAATAATACATTTACATTCAAACATATTTTATTTTAAAAGTAATTACTAAACCATGTATAATAATTAATAATTAATATTAAACAATATACATTTAACAGAAATAACATAATTAAAAAATATATTTTACAATTGTGGAATGGCTAGTTGGTAATTGAATAAATTGAAGATTAAGCATACTTTATATATATTTATACACTTATACACATACTTTATATTTATATATATATATATATATATATATATATATATATATGACACCCACATAATGACACATAACACACACTCACATCCACGCTTTGTCATTATTACTTCAGTGAAGGGTATAGGCCTACCACACTATTATGAGAAAATGTGTGTGTGTGTGTGTGTGTGTGTGTGTGGTGTGGGCAGTCACTTTAGTCATCATACACTTAATCAGAGACTACTTCAGATGTTGAAAGCGAGACGAGGAAGCAAGAAAGGACAAATAAAATCAATTGTGCGGTCCTCCCTCTGCGGCTCCATCTCTCAACTCCGCAGCGTTTAAGAGCACAAATCACTGCTCATTTGTGTGTTCAGACACGGATGCATGTGAGTGTTTGCAATACTGTCAAGACGTTCCACACCCCAGGCAGATGCAGTAGGAATTATGAGAGTGAATATGCATTATTTAGATTATTTGGTCATTTGTCTATCGTGTGTGTGTGTGTGTGTGTGTGTTTGAGAGCTATACAATCAGACAGCGGGAGTGCAACATGTTTGCATTTTCCAGATGTTTCATTAACTCTCTTATTAGTGGTAAATCACCACAGCTGTTCAATTACTCTCAGATAAACAGTGAACGCAAACAGATACTATCTGCTGTCCTCCATGTTATTCTACTTCTGCTTTCAGATTCAGCTCCAGTTCATAAAACTTTTCATGCAGGAAACTTTGTACTGGAGTCACCTTTGCCAAACAACATACATCACACATGGCACTTAAATGTGGAAATTAATTATTTACTCTACAGACTGAAACACCTTGAGGAACAATCATGCAAACAGCACTTTATTATGAACATTGTCATTAAAGCTGGCAGTGTGCGCCATATCTGCAGTCAGACACTTCATTTGATTTCCCCCTGAGAGCCTGCATTAGATAAGAATATATATATATATATATATATATATATATATATACACATATATATATATATATATATATACACACACACAATGTATTTTCATAATCGTATCAGATATCCATATTAAATATATTTTATATTTAAATATACACAACTGTACACATAATATATGTATATTTATATGTATATTTAAAACCTATATATATATACCTAATATACATATAGTATTACAAAAAATTGCAAATAACAATAAAACTATTTACAACTGAGGAATTGCTTAGATATTTAATATATATAAATATTATTTATTAAAATACATATAAATATATTTTAAAGCTTGAGTGGCTACTGTGGCTTTAATACGTTATTTTATATTATATTTATTATTATATTATTATTATATTTATTGATATTATATTTATTTTAAAGTAATATTATACAACATCCTACATTTTAATAAAAAAATAAATATATAATTTATATTAAATTATTAAACCTAATAAAATAAAATAATACATTAAAAATAACAGTAAAAAAACTATTTACAACTGAGGAATTGCTTAATTTAAATATTTTAAATATTATTTATTAAAATACATATAAATATTTAAAAATGTGTGTAGCTTTAATAAATATATGATTTAATATTTATTATATGTTATATAATTATCTTTATTTTCATGTAATAAAATAGTATACATCATACATTTTATTAAATAAACATATTTATATTAAATTATAAACTTGATATGCATATAATATAATTTACAAATAACAGTAAAAACAATAGCTTTGATTTTTTTTATATTTTAAATATTATTTGTACATGATATGATGGCAAAAACATCATATTTGTTTATATGTATTATTTTATATTTATTCTATTATTTTAATATATAACATTACATTTTAATATATAAATAAATATATTATATTCTGGGTTGTGTTTCATGTAAGTCTCATCACTGACATAATTGTTTCTTTAAACAAAATGGACAAAAAGACAACAAAATGAGTCAACAGTGAAAGCATAAAGCTGTAAAGTGAATGTGGAGAAGCTCAGATAGTTAATGAAAGTTGGCAATGTGAGGTCACATTAGCAGCAGTGACTGTTGGTGATGTGATGTGGCCGTGTCCACTAATGCGACACAGGCTAGAAAGGTTTTTGGATAGTTAGAAAATTGCAGCAATGCCCAATCAGAGTGAAGACATTAAAGATCATGTGATTCGTCTCTCTTGAGATGCAAGAGGAGAAGTTCAAAGTTGCTGCTGGGGACGATTTCAATATTTGAAAATGACAAAGAAAACAAAGAATCCATGAAAAAGCATTTTAGAAATGGCATATTAGAAGTTTGAACAATGCATTAATAATTAATATACAAATATTTAGCTCTGAATGTAATGTGAAGAACATAACTAAATGATAGCTGGAGAAAATAAGCATTAGCAATAAACATTCTCATTGCTATCTAGTCAAAATATTAAAAAGATCTCATTTGTGATTTTTCTTTGTGGGACCAGAAGAGCAATAAACCAAATTCCTCTTCAAATCCTGACTGAAGTGATTCAGAAAGTTGCATATAATCATATTAACAGACAGCAGATCCTGTGCGTCTGAAGGTCATCTTTTCATTCAGCTCAGCTGCACTGTTTTCCACGAGATGTGCTGGTGTGTAAAATGAACATCTTCCACCTGTGTGATTCTAGACGACTCCAACCGAGACTCAACAGCATCATCTGATTAATCAACAACAGCGCAGCTGCTTCCTCAAGATCTTCATTTCTAAATACAAAGCCCTGCTTCTCAGACAAAGTCTCTGAACCTGTCGCCTCTTTGGATTTTACTCTCACGTCTGTTTTGTTTTGTTGTTATTGCTGAAGTACTTGTGTCTTGTTCACGTCTTGTCTTTGTTCCCTAATCCACCGCGAGCGTGTCCGCCTGTGTCCTGGTTGTTAATTAGTTAGTGTGCATGTTTACCCGCTGTTCTTACTGTTACCTCTCTGGAGTAAATTTATACCTTGATCTTGTCGGCATTGAAACAGAATTATTAAGTGGCATCAAAATTGGTAAATCTATTATGCGGGTCCATAACAATGAGATAACTTATTGAGATAACTTAACTAAAGGAAGAAATGTATAAATGTATACCACCAAGGTTACAGGTTATATATACATATATATATATATATGTTACATTACATTTACATTTAGTCATTTAGCAGACGACTTACTTAAGCGACTTACATATGAGGACAATGGAAGCAATCAAAATCAACAAAAGAGCAATGATATGCAAGTGCTATAACAAGTCTGTTAGCTTAACACAGTTCATGTAGCAAGGTTTTTTTTTTTATTATATAATAAATAAAAAGAAAACAGATAGAATAGAAAAAGAATAGAGCAAGCTAGTGTTAGAGGCCTTTTTTGCTTTTGTTAATTGTATAATAAATAAAAGAAAACAAATAGATAGAATACAAAAAAGATTAGAAAAGATAGTGTTAGGTTTTTTTTTAAAAATTACATTTATAAAAAATATTATTATGAAAATATGTTTAAATATAAATATATATTCAATGTACATTAATATTATTTTAATTGTATATTATATTATATTATATTATTAAATTTCAGGGTATAAATTTCTACCCTGATTTTTAATAATAATAATAATAATAATAACTATTATTATTTATTATTATTATTACATTAGTTAAAACATTATATTTAAAATGTTTTAAATAATACATTTTTTTTTATCTGCTCACATATTTTCTAGTTAAAAATTACAGTTCTATGCTTTCGAATAATTTTAATTCATGAATGCATTCAAATGTGAATTGCAGTTTTGGACCTCACTCTAAATTATTTCCAAATTCAAGAATTGAAAAGCTATCCTCAATTTAATAATGAACAACCCTTTGTCATCAGCTATTAAAAATGACTACAATCACAAACCCCTAAACAGCTATGGCCATTAACATCATCCAGACAGAAGTGAGCTCTTCTCTTTCTCCACTGTGCAGCAGATTTTCACAGACAAACTAAATAAAGTCAGACAAAATCGCGGCATTAGGAAAGCCGAGGCTCATAAGAGCCATTAAACAAAGACAGGAGCGTAATCTATTATTCATCCATAACACTGAGGCTGAATTACATATTCTGATGCTAGAGGTTGTAATGTACAGTATCTAAAGTGCGTTAGTCATGTTTTCTATTAGTCAGTGTCAAAGCCTCATTAATAAAGGAGATATCATCTCTCTCTTCCTCTTCTGCTCCTTCAATAATTAAAAGAATATCCTTCACTCTTCATTCACATCAACGACACCATGTCTGTCTGTGGTGACAGATATTAATTAAGGAAAACTGGCCATTAGTGTATAATTAATCTCACACACTCGCACACACTCAACTGCTTATAATAACTCTTTAAAATAAAGCTTATTTAATGGTTCGTTGCAGCACTTTCAGTTCAGTAAAGAGTCTAGTCTGATCCAGAATCATTATGTATGGCTGGAAAAGGTTGAGTACATATATATGGATCGTGTGTGTGTGTGTGTGTGTGTGTGTGTGTGTGTGTCTGTTTTCTCATTGTGTTCTCCTCTCAAACCCTCTCAAACTGAACTCAGCTTTGATCATGTATTCAAATCCGTTCACACAGGTCTGGCTGGTAACTAGTGTTGTGCAGTAATGCATATTCAAACTCAGATTCAAAAACAAGCTCTCATATGAGCTCAGACAAACAAAATAGCGAATCAATTTTCACTCAGAAATTGCTAGAAAATTTCACAAACAGTTGCAAAGAAATGGTAAGTAACACATTGAATTAATCATGATATTTTGAAGACAGTAATGATATAAGCAAAGCATATATATATTAAGCATATTATGTGCATATTATTGCATATCATATGTATATACAGTGCCCTCCAAAAGTATTGGAACAGTAAAGACAAAATTGCTCTGTTGGCTGTGGAGTCAAGACATTTACAAATATGATTAAAAGATAAATATGAGACAAAACTACAGAATGTCACATTTTATTATTGGGTGATTCAACACATAGATGTTTTACCAGCTAAGAAGTTCAGCACTTTTAGAGTTGCATCCCTCTATCTGATGTGAGCATAAGTATTGGAACAGTTGCCTCACAGGTCTTTCTAAGTGATCAGCTGTGTCCTGTTGCATTCATTCTTCAGATATTAAAAGCAGGGAATGTGTCGTATCAGTTATATCCATTACTTCTGCATTCTGAATCTTGCATTCGATGATGACACACACAAACCAGGATGCAGATGAGGGAGCTGACTTTGAGAGAAAAGCAAGCAATTTGGATGCTAAAAGAAAAGAGGAAGTCAAATATAGCTATAGCAAAAACAAAGGGCATGGAGAAATCAAGAGTTTGGAAACCACCAGCGACACCAGCAACCAACAACTACCTGATCGGCTGAGAAAACAACAGTAGTTGATGACAGACAAATCATAAAAGCTGTGAAAATGAACCTTAAAAGACGTGTCTGTAAAATCAACAACAACTTCCAGAAAGCTGGGGTGATGCTCTGACAATCTACTGTCCTCAGGAGACTTTGACACAGAATTACAGATGCTACACAGCAAGATGCAAACCTCTGATCAGCACCAAAAATAGAAAGGCAAGATTAGAGTTTGCAAAAAAGCACAAAGGTGAGCCAGAAGAGTTTTGGAACTGTGTTTATGGACCGATGAGACAAAGATGAACCTTTATCTAAGTGATGGGAAATCAAAAATGTGGAGAAAAAAAAGGGAACTGCAAAAGATCCCAAGCATACAGCCTCATCTGTAAAGCATGGTGGAGGTGGTGTCATGGCATGGGCATGTATGGCTATCTCTGGAACAGGCCCTCTCAACTTTACTGATGACTTAATGTATGATGACAGTAGCAGAATGAATTTGGAAGGGTATAAAACGTACTCGGTTACTTTCGTAACCTCGGTTCCCTTAAATATGGGAACGAGTTCTGCGTCGTAAGACGCTTGTATGGGAAAAACTCTTTTTTCCTCTTCAACTGAAGCCTTTTCAATCACGCAGTGAAACTGCACGTCCATTGGTTCGTGCAGTGCTATAAAAACGAACCAATGGCTCGGCGGCGGCGACGAGCGAGCCTATCGCTGAGCAGCCCACCATAGCCCGCCAAAACGGGCGGAGACTGTGGCTATATAAGCGGCCGCTTCGCCGCCACATCTCAGATTTCTTCGAATGAAGCGACTGAGGCGTGCAGCTCATAGCACAGCCAGGAACGTAGTACTCGTTCCCATATCTAAGGGAACCGAGGTTACGAAAGGAACCGAGTACGTTCCCTGTCGATATTCTCACTCGTACTGCGTCGTAAGACGCTTGTATGGGAACCAGTACAATCACGCCGTGCTATGATGGGGAACGACTCAAAACCAAGACTCCCATGGGAGAAGACCCAGGGGAGTCAATAGAATACATCAAGCACAGGCTGAGCCATAAGGGTCAACCGTGGCCTGGGTGTCGTCCCCCTATAGTTTATACCTGGTATCCATATAATATGGACCGTCCAGGAGAAGGAGGGACTTGAACAATGCTGGTCAAGTGAACCCATAAGACTGCCAAACTAGCCGGAGGCGGCAAACTAAGCAGAAAGGACTCTGACCTGTAAGGCAGGGACGTCCAAGTTGTAAAACCTTACAAATGTGGACGGCGAGGACCAGCCAGCCGCCTCACAAATTTCCGAAATGGACACCCCGCTGGACCATGCCCAGGAAGAGGCGATGCCTCTGGTGGAATGGGCTCTGACTCCAATGGGGCACTGCAAGCCCAAGGAGGAGTATGCTAGGGTGATGGCATCAGAGGTGGGTAGAGTACCCAAAAACTGTACTCAAGTAAAAGTAAAAGTACTTGAAGAAATATTTACTCAAGTAAAAGTAAAAGTAATAGTCTGAATAATTACTTGAGTAAGAGTAAAAAAGTATCGGATAAAAAAACTACTCAAGTAGTTAGTTACTAGTTACTTTGGATCATATACTGAAAATAGTCTATTTTTATTTAGATACATAAATTTTATCTAAATATCTATCTCTCTCTCTCTCTCTCTCTCTCTCTCTCTCTATATATATATACACACACACACACTGCCATTTAAAATACTTTTAATGTTTTTTTTTTTTTTTAAATGTAATTTATTTCAGTGATGCAAATCAGAATTTTTATCAGCCTGATTTATTATCAATGCTGTTCTTTTATAGCTTTCTATTCATAAAAGAATCCTGAACAAAATGTCACAGGTTCCAAAAAATATTAAGCAGCAAAACTGTTCCCTGTTGAAAAAAACAGCTTTTGCTGGTAAGGTATGTTTTGAAGCATGGGATGCTGGTTTGAGCTGGTTTATGCTGATCCTTAACTGGTTTAAGCTGGACATGTGCATGACCAGCACATGACCAGCTTAAACCAGCTAAGGACCAGCATAAACCATCATCCCAGCTTCAAAACATACATAACCAGCAGATGGTTTTTTTTCAGCAACACTGATAATAAATCAATATATCTGAATGATTTCTGAGGGATCGTATGACTCTGAAAACTGGAGTAACAGCTGTTAAAAATTCTGATTTGCATCACTGAATTGAATTAAATTATATTTTAAAGTATATTAATTATGTATTATAAATGTATGTGTTTATAACCTCTGACACGGAGAAGAGTGAAAACTCCTCACATGACCGCTACAGAATATCTGAACATAATGAAACAAATACACATTGACGGATCTTCTTCCGTCTGTTCTGCTAAATGTAAACAAATGTAGCCTTTATTTCTGCAAGCGTAAATATTGTGGAAATATCAATATTAATTGTGTCTAGGCAAAGGCATTCCTCCTGGAACTAACGCGGGTTTGGCGGGTATTCATTTCATACTCTGTGACAGCATTTTTAATGAATAAATTATACATTGTATTTAATGTGTAAGGTACATGTACAACAAACTGGTAATGTCATAATAGTATCGTGTACTGTAATCGAATCTCTACCTGTGGAACCGACAGCACACGCGGTGTTCATTTAATAAAGATCTTCATAGCTAGCAAACAATAGCCTTTGCAGATTTTCTTTCAACTGATTGTAGATCCAAAGCCACGTCTTCAACGCTCTTGATGTTACAACTCTGAGTGAGAACCGCTTCAGACGATCAGCGCGTGCGGCAGAACTGAACGAATCATTCAAACTGATTCGCGAACCGATTCACTGGTCTGCCAACTGGTTTGATCAAGCCTTCGAACAGAATTGACTCAAAAGAATGAATCATTTGCGAACGGGCATCGCTCATTGCCCAGAAAAAAAAAGTAGACGGCGCGTTTGGAATAAATTGAAGGATTTTTAACTTGTATTACATTAAGGTAACGAGAGGAGCGTCGCCCACAGTAACGAAGTAAAAGTACCGTTTCTTCACTAAAAATGTACTTGAGTAAGAGTAAAAGTACCCATTTTTAAATATACTCTAAAAGTATTAGTTACCCAAAAAATTTACTCAAGTAAATGTAACGAAGTAAATGTAACTCGTTACTACCCACCTCTGGATGGCATCCACTAACCACCTGGAAATTCTTTGCTTCGTTACAGGGCGACCTTTAGCGCAGTTACCGAAGCTGACAAAAAGCTGTTCTGATCTCCTGAATGAGGCAGAACGCTCAATGTACACCCTCAAGACCCTGACAGGGCAGAGCAGGGATAATTCCTGGTCATCCGTCAAAGGGGAAAGCGCGGAAAGCACTATGACCTGGGCTCTGAACGGAGTGGAGAGCACCTTAGGTACATAACCCAGCCTTGGTTTCAGGACGACCTTGGAGTCATTAGGCCCGAATTCCAGGCAAGCAGGGTTGATGGAAAGGGCCTGTAGGTCTCCTACTCGCTTAACTGACGCCAGCGCTAACAGTAGGGCGGTTTTAAACGAGAGTGATCTGAGGCTCGTGGTTTGCAATGGTTCAAACGGGGGGCCTTTCAAGGCCCTTAGTACGGTTGGTAAGTCCCAAGGTGGAACTGTACGAGGACGCGGGGGGTTAATTCTCCTGGCGCCTCGTATAAACTGGACCACCGCACTATTCCTGCCCACCGATCGGCCATCAATAGGGGCATGGAAAACCGCTATGGCTGCCGTGTAAACTTTGATGGTGGATGAGGAACGCTGTTTATCCAGCATCTCCTGCAGAAATGAAAGAACCACTGATACATCAGACCGGATCTAAGTCACGGTCTTGACACCAAGCCGAGAAAATAGACCATTTCAGAGCATAGAGCCGTCTGGTAGATGGGGGTCTAGCTTCTGTCATAGTGTTTAAGACACGCTCTGGGAGGTCGAAAGACTCCCGTTGAGCGGCCACACATGCAGGGCCCATAACTCGGGCCGTGGATGCCACAGCGTGCCGTTTGCTTGAGAGAGGAGGTCCCGTCTCAAGGGAATGGGCCACGGGGCTGCTTCGAGCAGCTGGAATAACTCCGACACCCACGGCTGGTTCCTCCAGAGGGGGGCTATTAGAAGAAGCTTGTGCCGTTGTTCCCTGACTCATCTGAGTACCTGTGATAGCAGAGCGATTGGAGGGAACGCATAGAGCGGGAGGCTGGGCCACTCGTGGGCCAGGGCATCCGTGCTCTTCGTGAAAAAGGTTGGGCAATGAGAGTTGTCTTCAGAGGTGAAGAGGTCTACTCAAGCTCTGCCAAAGACTTCCCAGATTTTCTGAACCGCAATTGGGTGGCGCGTCCATTCTTCTGAGGAGACGTTGTTCCTCGACAACATGTCCGCTCCTTGGTTCATTTTGCCCGGCACATGCGTCACCTTCAGTGAGCGCAGATTGGTCTGAGCCCAAACAAGAAGGTCGTTCGCCAGCGTGCAGAGGCGCTTCGAGACGAGGCCGCCCTGGTGATTTATGTATGACACCACGGACCTGCTGTCTGAGCGTATTAGCACATGGTGTCCCCTTATGTCCAGCAGGAAGAATTGACAGGCACGGCACACTGCTAGCATCTCTAGGCAGTTGATGTGCAGACCCGACTCTTCTTCGGACCAAAGACCGAAGGTCGGTTTGCCTTCGCACAGTGCTCCCCAACCCTTGTTGGAAGCGTCTGTCGTGACAACCTTCCTTCTGTGCGTCGTGTCTAAAATCACACCCTGCTTCAGCCAGAGGGGATCCCTCCAACGGGCCAGGGCTGATACACAGGCCCGAGTCACCGTTATGCGATGGCGAACATGACGCCAAGCCGCGGAAGGAACCCTCTGCTTCAGCCAGAACTGGATGGGTCGCATGTGAATCAGGCCCAACTGAAATACTGGCGAAGCTGCTGCCATAAGGCCCAGCATTTTCTGGAAGGCCTTGTGCGGCCGAGCGGTCCCTTCCTTGAAGGAGGCCGCGCGGCGCTGAATCGTCATGGCTCGTTCCGCTGAGACAGTTGCTGTCATCTGCACTGAGTCGATAACTATCCCCAGGAACGACACTCATTGGCTGGTTGACAGTACGCTCTTGGCAAAGTTGACCCTGAGCCCCAGACAATCTAAGTGGCTGAGGAGGAGGGTCTTGTGCGATGTTGAAACTGCCTCTGACTGGGCCAGAATGAGCCAGTCGTCGAGGTAGTTGAGGATGCGGATTCCCATCTGTCGCAGAGGGGAGAGAGTCGCATCCATGCATCGCGTAAAAGTGTGGGGAGCCAGGGACAGCCCAAACGGAAGGAACCTGTATTGATATGCCACCCCCTCGAATGCGAATCTCAAGAATCTTCTGTGATGGGGGGCTACCTGGATGTGAAAGTATGCGTCTTTCAGATCCAGTGACATGAACCAGTCCCCTGGGCATATTTGCGAGAGGATCTGCTTCAATGTGATCATCCTGAACGACCTTTTTACCAGGGCGTGATTCAGGAGTCTGAGATCTAGAATAGGTCGCAGGCCGCCGTCTTTTTTGGGGACGAGGAAGTAGCAGCTTTAGAAGCCTGACTCGCTCTGGGCTGGAGGAACGACTTCTATGGCTCCCTTTACCAGCAGATTCATCACCTCTGCACGCAGGACTTGAGCGTCCTCGCTGCGCACTGTGGTGGTGACCACACCGTGGAAGCGTGGTGGTCTTCGAGCGAATTGGAGTGAATAACCTCGTCTTATCGTAGCCATTACCCATTCTGACACACCGGGGATGGCCTGCCAGGCCTCGACCCGTGTGGCAAGAGGCTGAATAGGCTCCAAAGACTGGCTGCATAAGGACAGGACGCTTATGGTAGGCAGAAGAGGATATTTGCTCTCTTTTTGAAAATGTATGTGTTTTATTTTGTCCGCTATCACAGCGGTTGGATGCCCGGGCGCTAGAATGGGCCCATGGGGAACCAATAACACACTTCCCTCTGCACCCAGCGCTGAGCGGGGTGACAAGAGGCATATTAGAGGCTGCTTGCGGGGTGGTCCGGCGGTAACGAGACTCGGGCCCCTCCTCTTCCTGCCTGGCTGATCAGGAGGACTTCTGAGGCGCCGGATCCAAGGCAATCTTGGGCAGGGGTCCTTGGCGCTTCGGAAAGGGGTAGCGTCTTGCCGAGCGGGAACGCCCTCTATCCTGTCGATCCTTAGGAGGTCGGGGCTCGGGAGTGCCCAGCGTTGGCTTGGCGGGCTGCTGAGTCGGCGCAGGCTTGGGGCGACTAGAAGCAGCAGAAGAGCTGGCGCGTTTCGGGAGGAAGTGTCGCATCGCTTGAGACGACTTCTGAGACTCCGTAAAACGCTCCGCAAAGCCCTCCACAGCTGGCCCAAACAGGCTGTTCGACGAGACTGGAGCTTCGAGGAAGGGAACTTTATCCGCCTTTTTCATCTCCGTCAACGTGAGCCAAAGGTGGCTTTCCAACACTACCAGGCTGGACATCGACCGACCGATAGCCTGGACGGTGGCTTTGGTGGCGCGCAGGGCCAGGTCCGTTGCGCTCTTCAGGTACCTGAGTGAAACTGCATCGAGACCGGTCTCCTCACTGGCGAGCATCTTGGCCTGGAAGACCTGGAGCACAGCCATAGAATGAAGTGCCGAAGCCGCTTGTCCAGCTGCCGAGTAGGCACGTCCAGCGAGTGCAGACGTGGCTCTGCGCGGCTTGGACGGATGGCTTGCCCTCGCTTTCCATCCGATAGCCGTGGGCGGGCAGAGATGCGCGGCCACGGACTCATCCAGAGGGGGCAGGTGCTCGTATCCCTTCTCTTCAGCGCCGTCAATGGAGGTGAGGGCAGAGGAAGCAGAAGGACGGATGCGAGATGAGTAGGGGGCGCGTCACGATTTAGTGAGCTCGTCGTGGACTTCAGGGAAGAAAGGGGACGAGCGCTGGCGGGGGGCTTGCTGGCGCCCCGGGAGAAACCACTCGTCCAGCCTGCTGCGAGATGGCTCCTCAGGCGGAGATCACTCGAGCCCGAGCTCACTGACAGCCTTAGTCATCACACAGACGAGCTCCTCGTCCGTTCTGGGTCTAGCGCTGCGTGAAGAGGACGGCGGCAAGAGGGCGGGGTCAGACACAGAGCCCGATAACACCTCCGCGTCTGAAGCCGCCAGAGAAAGGCTGTCATCCATCTCATTGTCACTCCCACCGAACGAGATCATGTCGCTCGCAGCCACGGAGGGACGCTGATCAGGTTGAGTGAAGAGGACCGGCGAATCCTCTCTCTGCAGTGACGGCAAGGCACGCAGACACTGAGCCGACGTGAGCTCGCTCGTCTCCGGCCGCTCTAATTCTCTGCCCCGCTGTCTTTTCCTCGCAGGTCCCTGGGAGGAAGAAGACGGGAGGGCGCGAGGGGCGGAGTCGCTTTCTGAAACTCTCGCAATGAGAGCAGTCAGTCCCGCTGAGCGCAGCGTCAGCGTGGGATTTCCCCAAGCATGACACACACTCAGCGTGAACGTCATCAGCGTGCAGGGGAGTCCTGCACGTCTTACAATGACGGAGCGGCATTTGAAACAACGCCATCAAAATTTGCTCTTTTGTGAGGCTCTTTTAGATAGTCGCCGGATGGCGGCAGGGGATAGATCTGTGAGCTGAGCGCTGCAAAAGGTCCAATCCGGCTGCTGAGGCGTTTCAGCGGCGAATCTTGGCGTCAGCGAAGAGTCAGCGAGGAAGAAGCTTTGTCGCTGAAGAGAAGAAATCAGAGATGCGGCGGCGAAGCGGCCGCTTATATAGCCACAGTCTCCGGCCGTTTTGGCGGGCTATGGCGGGCTGCTCAGCCATAGGCTCGCTCGTCGCCGCCGAGCCATTGGTTCGTTTTTATAGCACTGCACGAACCAATGGATGTGATTGAAAAGGCTTCAGTTGAAGAGGAAAAAAGAGTTTTTCCCATACAAGCATCTTATGACGCAGTACGAGTGAGAATATCGACAGGGAACCATCTTGCCTACCAATATTCAAGAAAATGCCACCAGATTCATTGGGAAGTGCTTCATATTGCATCAGGACAATGACCCAAAACACCCTGCCAGTTCAGTCAAGGAATTTATAAGGGCAATGAAATGGAAAGTCTTAGATTGCCCAAGTCAATCTCCAGATTTAAATCCAATTGAACATGAATTTCACCAGCTGAAGAGGAGAGTAAAGGCAGAAACTCCCCAAAACAAGCAACAATTGGAATTGGCTGCATTAAAGGCTGGGAAAAGTATTTCTAAGGATGAGACCAAGAGTCTGGTGATGTCTATGGGTCACAGACTCACTGCTGTGATTGTGCGGATCACAAGGGATCTGAAACTAAATAATAGCTTTTAATCTTTTATATCTGCCTTATGTTCAACTGTCCCAATACTTATGCTCACATCAATGAGTGGGATGAACTCTAAAAGTGCTGTTCTTTCTATTTGGTACAACATGTATGTGTTTAAATGGCTAATAATAAAATGTGACATTCTGTAGTTTTGTCTCATATTCATCTTTTAATCATATTTGCAAATGTCTTGACTCCACAGCCAATAGAGCAATTTTGTCTTTACTGTTCCAATACTTATGGAGGGGACTGTATATACATACATACAGTATACATCATAAATGTCTTTAATGTCACTTTTAATTAATTTAATACTTGCCAAATAATAGTGACAAAAAAGAGCTGGAAAAATGATCCAAAGACACAATAGAAGTAGAGTGTATTTTTATATCTTTATATATATATACTGTATGCATGTATGTATGTATGTATATATATATATATATACACAGTGTGTGTGTGTGTGTGTGTGTGTGTGTGTGTATACATACATACATACATACATACATAAAGTGTATATAAATATATAGATATAAAAATATATTTTACACTGTACTTCTATTGTACTTTTGGATCATTTTTCCAGCTCTATTTTGTCACTATTATTTGGCAAGCATTAAATTAATTAAAAGTGACAGTAAAGACATTTATGATGTTATAAAAGATTTCTCTATCAAATAAATGCTCTTTTGAAATTTTATTCATCAAGAATCCTGAAAATATGTATTATGGTTTTCATAAAAATGTTAACTGTTTTCAACATTTATAATAATAAGAAATGTTTCTTTAGTAGCAAATCAGTATATTAGAATGATTTCTGAAGGGTCATGTGACACTGAGGACCGTAGTAATGATGCTGAAAATTCAGCACTACATCACAGGAATAAATTACATTCTAAAATATACTCAAATAGAAAATGGTTATTTCAAATTGTAATAATATTTCACTATTTTTACTTTATTTTTGAATATATAAATGCATCCCTGGCTGGCATAAAAAATCAATCCATCCCCAAAACAGTCTGTCACATAATACATATTTTAGAAAATCATATATTGTGCATTAACAGATTTATTCATCACTGGTGATTTATTGATTAATAGTGCGTTTCATGACTCTCATCAGCTGCCAGACGTAGAGCAGATGTGGTTTCATACATACGTAGAGCGATGCTAACACACATCAGAACATGAGCGGCGGCAGCAGCGAGGCTCACAGCACAGTATGTGTCTACAGGCTGAAGCCGTCTTCTCTTTCTGATACACTATTACACAACACTGATGCTTCCACGGCACGCTGATGCAGACTCGCTCATGATACATTCAGGGTACTTTCTTAATGAAATGAGACATGGGGTTCAAGGATAAGGTGAAGTCGTTTCTGTGTGTTTGCAGCAAATAGAATTGCAACGTTTCCAAACAGGTTGTTAATTTCTCCCAGATTAATGTTTTGAAAGCATCACTAGATCTACAGTCAAAATGAATACAAATGGCTTACATTTACTGACTCTAAACCATACTTCCCTCCAAAAATGTACATTTTATCGCTATTTACTGACGTTTACTAAAACATAAACTGAAATAAAATGAAGACTGAAAATATGAAAATAAAAGCTATTTCAAAATATTAGTAAATTATATAATAGTGTAGAAATAAGAGTAAAATAACACTGGTAAAAACAGCATATGAAATGATCAACATTACAAAGGGTAAAAAAAAAATAAAAAAAAATTCTCACTGAATAATGTTTTGAAAGCATTAGTCAAAATCAATACAAATGGCTCACTTATATTGACTCTAAATGTTAAAATAGGAGAAAGTATTTCAAAGACACTTCCAAAAAATGTTAATTTTATCGTTATATACTGACCTTTACAAAAAATTTTAACTAAATAAAATGAAAATTGAAATATAAAAATAAAATCTAATTCAAATTATTAGTAAATACTAGAAATAACAATAACACTGGTAAAACCAGCTTGTCAATGACTACCATTATAAATGGGCCTTTTGGAAAGAAGAAGAACAAATGAAAATACTACTAAAGTGTTAATTATGGCATTTTAATTATTGAAGAGTAGGTTTACAATCACTTCTGCTGTGAATTTCTCCCAGATTAATGTTTTGAAAGCATTACTTACTTACAGCCATTGATTTTGACTGTATCTGTTATCCTTTCAAAACATTAACCCTAACCCTAACATGTATAATAGTGTAGAAATAATAGTAAAATAACACTAATAAAAATAGCTTAAAAAAAAAACTAACACTATAAGTGGGGGGGGGGACTAAAATACTACAGAAATATAAGGTATGGCATTTTTTATTTTTCCAGCAGACTTAAATTTCATCCAGAATAATATTCTTGAAGCATGTTTTGAAAAAGTAATCTTTTGAAAGCACAGATTCACACTGTTACACTCCTAAAGAAATCAACCTACTTATGGCTTACTTACACTGACTCTAAACATTAAATTAAGATAGCAGACCATATTTTAACCCCAAAAATGTAATTTACTCACCCTTACATCATTTAAAAATTGCATGACTTTGCTTTAATGGCACTTTTTCATTTCCTTTCTCAAGCTCAAGAGCCTCTGGTCATATCATTGCTTGGAAAGTAATTGCTTCTGTTAAGAAATAAACAACATGAACAACAGTGTAGATATCATTTAAAACAGATTGTTTCTTGTTTTTTTTGTTTTTTTTAAATTACCTTGGCATAATATGCACACTGACTCTAACATTCACAACACAAAGCTCCACCACAATCCACCTAGAAACAAAACTACAAACAAAGGTTATTGAGAAATCAACATGGTATTGACAACACAACCATGAGCACATTAACAAAGGATAGCCCAAATTCGCATATCTACAGTTTTCTGCTCTTTGGTGTTACTTATTTTGCATGCAGAGAGGTTAGCCAATCATAGCAGAAGTCATTTGCAGATTGAATTCCTATAGGTTCAGTATTCAGCAACAGCAGTGTGCACTATTACAAATTAGTGTGAACTCTTTAAGGTACAGTGGTAACAACCAGTGTTGTTGTTATTGTTAACTTAAACTATTAAAAATCAAATCCACTAATTGAACTAAAGCTGGAATAAAATAAACATTTTATTAAACGCTTAAGCTTAAAAATGTCAATAAAACTTAGAAATGTTGCATTGGAAACTAACTGAAATAAGCTGAATTGAAAGAAAGCTGAAAAAAATTAAATATGAATATTAGATTAAACTTTAAAAACTTCAATTACAAATTAAATAAATTAAAATTAAAAATTAAATAAAAATTAAAATAAAATAAATGTTAATTTTAGAATAAATGCTTAAACTTCAACAAATATGAAATGCTGCTGTGGAAACTTACTGAAATAAGTTTAATTGAAATAAAGCTTAAATAAAATAAAATAAAATATTAGATTAAATGCTTAAACTTAAGCTTCAACAAAAACTAGACATATTGCCTTGGAAACTAACTGAATAAAAGTTTAAAGCACTACAATTACTAAAACTGAAACTGAAATAAATTAATAAAGCTATATAGAAACTGAAAATATAAATAATAAAACGCTAAAAAAAAAAAAAGCTAATTCAAAATACTAATAAATAATGATAGTAAACAATAGTAAAATAACAGCCTATCATGAACAAACTAAATTATGGTGCATGAAACCTTGACTAACATTATAGTATTCTGTATACTGGAGAAAAAAGGCCCCTAAAATGCAACAAAAGTGTAAAATATGGTGTTTTTAATTATTCCAGAGCAGGTTTATGAAGAGCTGGAGTAGCATACGGGTTTGTAGTTATGCTTAATGTGGCAAGACTGATCATAGATCATTTGACATCTGGTTTATTAGATTAACAAACTGTTCCAGCTGTCACACATTACAGGCCGTTTCAGTGCGCAATCACAGTCATTACAGACGCAACAGGACGGTGCATGTGATGCAGTGCAGAGCAACTCCACACACAACAGAGCATCATCTCAGAGGAACCCTGGAGCCAGACCTCAGGAGAAGACCTGAGGCTCATCAGCATTACAGCACCCGCAGCCATCCACAGCTACTGAATATAAAGCAGCACACGAGTAACTCAAGTCACAAGTAACTCAAGTCAACTCGAGTTTTCATGCACTTCATGTTTGGCCGTACTGGAGCTGAACTTTCCTTGATTATAGTCAGTGAGGTCTGTAGTACACGGAGAAAGCATTCCCATTCATCTCTATGGCAGATGATTTGTTGAAATGTTTATCGTTGCATTATACTGTTTGTGGTCAGTAAACTTTTTAATTAATTATGCTCACCAACGCTGTATTTATTTGATCAAAAATACAGTAAAAAAAAAAACAATTTAAAATTATTATTAATTTTAAATAACCATTTTCTAATGTAATATATTTTAAAATGTAATTTATTCCTGTGATGCAGTGCTGAATTTTCAGCATCATTGCGTCAATCTTCAGTGTCACATGATCCTTCAGAAATTATTCTAATATGCTGATTTGCAGCCGAATGTTGAAAATATTATTTGCTGCTTAATATGGAAACTATGATACAATATACTGGTACTATTCAAAAGTTTGGTGTAAGATTTAAAGAAAAAAGCTAAATATTTCAGCAAGGCATATTAAATTGATAAAAAAAATAAATAAATTGACAGCAATATAAATAATAATATAATGATTATTTTTAAAATAAACAGATATTTTAATAAATAATAATTTGTTTTTTTTATTTGAATATTACAATATTATTTATACCTGATAGGATTATTGAAAAACACAATAATTGTCATTATGAACAACATATTTTTAAGTGCAAATGAATTATGCAATTATTTAATTAAATTATTACACTTAATATGCACATAATATAAATTAACATTTCTATTCAGCAAGGATGCATTGAAATGATCAAAAATGATGTGTCACCTATATGCTGATTTGCATAGATAAATATTTCTAATTATCATCAATGTTGAAAACAGTTCTACACTTTTTTCAGTATTATTTGATAACCATAAAATTCAAAAGAACAGCATTTATTAAAATGTTGTACAGTAGATACACATACTGTATATAAACACATAAATACTAGACATACTGCAATGCATAGTCACCATTCTTAGAACTGCTATAGGTTTAATGAAAATTTGCATATTTACATATTCAAAGTACATACTTGGCCAGTGATGGAGAAAGTACATACTGTAAGCCAGTAATAGGCATCATAAAATGTCTTGCATTTGTTAATATATTAAAATGTGCATTTGCATCTAGCACATCTAGCTGAATTCATTACCCTAAAATGTATTTATTATAATTTAATGTTTAGCCTCACATTTTTCAATTGCAAAGAGGTGATTAGCCAATTAATTACTTCAAAAGCAGAAATAATACCCTATGCAGACGTATTTGTGAATATATTATGATTCATGATGCACTAATCCTAATTTCACAAATACATTACAGAATGGAGAGTGCATCACTTGGGCCGTGCTGTTTAATTAGTTCATGTTTTGACTTCAATAAATTATAAATAGCTCAGCAATAGCTGCCTACGGTAACATCTGCAGTTATAAAACTCAACAGCATCAAATAAATAAAAAAGAAATAAAAAGGTAATAATATGCATCATTAATCTCCTGTTTATAAAATCTTCTCTCTTCAATTGTTTTAGTGTTTAGTGTTTATGTCGCCTGTCAGCAGTTAACATGACAACCTCTAGTAGATGTACAGTGTTCACTCCTCACCCAGTTACACTATAATCAGAACTGTATCAAATAAAGAGATATTTTAACATAAAGCCCATAAAACAGCCATTAAAGAATAGTTCACCCAGTAATGAACACTGCATCATCATTTACTCCAAACCTGTATGACTTTCCTTCTCCTGTGAAACACAAAGGTGATATTTACCAGAATGACTGAGCTGCACTTACCAATACAATTAATATGGAGATTTTTACCATCAACCATCAAACTCTAAGGCGTCCAAGTCATAGATGACAGACAGACAGACAGACAGACAGACAGACAGACAGACAGACATAGAAATCTAAATAAAAATATTAAACAAATAAAACTATAAAAGTATATGACACTAAAATAACTTTGCACTGAGTTGCTGGTCCCCTGAACAACATCTAAAACAACGAAGAACTCTCTGGCTATTGTCATATGGAAAAAAATACATTTGAATTCAGATCCTGGAGATAAAAGTGAAGTATAAGCTTAAGCGAAGGGCCAAACCTGCAGTGAGGGGTTACAGAGGAGCATGAGCACACACAGTCAGGAACAACGGCAAAAACATTGTGCACAAATATCGGTAGGAATCAGAGAGTAAAGTCAGTGCTTCTGTTTATCAGCTAAATGTACTTAAATATACTGTGTTAATGTTGCATTCATTATATTGTATATGTGTGGAGATAAAATTGCATCACCAAAGTGATCATTTCTTAAAGGAACAGTTCACACAAAAATGAAAATTTGCTGAAAATGTGCTCACCCTCAGGCCATCCGAGATGTAGATGAGTTTGTTTCTTCATTAGAACAGATTTGGAGAAATGTAGCCTTACATCACTTGCTCACCAATGGATCCTCTGCAGTGAATGGGTGCCATCAGAATGAGAGTCCAAACCGCTGATAAAAACATCACAATAATCCACAAGTAATCCACACCACTCACACACACTACTTTTGGCTTCACAAGATATGATGGACTGGAGTGGTGTGGATTACTTGTGAATTATTTTGATGTTTTTGTCAGCTGTTTGTACTCTCATTCTGACGGCACCCATTCACTGCAGAGGATCCATTGGTGAAAAACTGATATAATGCTACATTTCTCCAAAACTGTTCCCATGAAGAAAAGAACTCATCAACATCTTGGATGGCTGAAAGTGAGTATACATTTGTGAGCAAATTTTCATTTTTGGGTGAACTATTCTCTTAATTTAAACGTTAATATGTGTTAGATGGAGTTGAGAATACTACACTTCTATCGGTAGCTGAAAATACACCTTTGAGCATGCAACACAAAGTCAATTGCATATAGACATCTACAGCAGCAAAAACAGCCTGTTTAATTTGGATATTTAAAACAGTCAGAGAGTGAGCAGAAAATGTTTTTGGTGCAATAAAACATTATAAGTGGACTAGGGAGAGAGAAAAGCTACAAAAGTGAAAAATAACCCTTATAAAGTTGCAATTTCTTATTGTTTAAACACCACAAACAAACATCACAATTGATGCATTATCCCACACAATATTATTCATATGAGGGATAAATGCTAAACATCACCCCATGAAAACTTACATATGGATTTATGTATGGCAATATGCCAAAACACAAATAAATAACTGGAGACACAGAAAGTGCAGGATCATGCATAAACATGCAGACAAACTCACGCCATAAATCGCATGGCTAATAATAACCTGCTCAATGAAGTACGGTTATGTTGGATCACAGATTGTGAACTCATATTAAACATCATTCATATTGCTCTCATAAATCCTCCATAACATGTTGTGGTACAGTCATCAGAGGCTCCGTCGAGTGTGTGTTTGCTCTGTTTGTCTGTGTAATTTTCCAGTGTCTAATTGTGAATAATCTCTGATTGTTCCGCCAGGTCTCTGTTTGAACTGAGTGAATCAAGTACCTGTATTTCATATCCACTATCCCCGAGTGTCATTTACAAGTAATTTAGCCAGTGTTATTTATGCAGTGGTCATTTCAGAAAGCAATCATCTTAGCGCAGAAGCGATTAAAGACAGAAATAGAGGACGGTGGGGGAAGGAGGGTTTGTGTTTGCTGTTATTATCGTTTATATTAAAACTCACTTATGTTCATTATTCAGTTCAGCAGGTTTAAATATTGCAAAATGAGTCTAATGTGCAATTACATCACAGATGGGTTCAGTGAGGGCGACACACACACACAAGATAATACACACTAAGACTTTGACTCAAAACTAGTTAGCTGCCTTATACCTCGTTATACAAATAAAGATTTGACGCATCATTGCTTTCAATAGAGTTTTCTATTAGCAGAAGGGTTATTATAGTTAACTAAAACTAAAATCATCAAAACACCTTTGTTGTGTGATATAAAATAAACTTTAACTTAAATAAAATAAAATATTTTATTTCATCTAGCTGCCAAGGCAATATTTCTATTTTTTTTTATTCTGTTTTCTGTTTTTATTTGTAATATTTTCATTTAGTTTAGCTTAATGCACTAAAATAACTCAAACTTATAAAAACTATAAAAATTAACAAAAACTAAAAAAAATGACAAAAACGCAGCAAAATTTTCAAAAACTTAAAATATAAATAAACATTAAAAAATGAATCAATACTATAATAGTATCTCAGTGAAAATAATGCTGCTGCTAAACAAATAAAGTGCTACTCTATTAAACACAAAAATATATACAATAGCAGTGCACACAAATATTTGTGAAAATAATGGCATTTATAATTAGCTTGAAAATGCTTTATTGTACATTTCAGCCATAAATAAATCACATTTATAACTCTCGTTTTATCCATCATATTGAACAGATTTTTTCACTAAACTTGTTGCAATAGTAATTCAGTGTTTTTAAAACAAAAATTATTTAAATATATTTCCATTTTAAGTGAAATAACTTAACATAAGTTACTAACTAACTAAGGTGAAGTACTAAAATTACTAACTGGTGTAAAATTAAAACTAAAATAGACATAAAAATAAAATAAAACTATTTAAAAAATATAAAGAAAAAATAATGAAATTAATTACAATTATTTAATTGAACTAAAACTGAAATAAAATAAAATATTAGATGAAAAACATAAAATAAATGAAGATGAAAAATGTTTCCTTGGCAACTACCCAAAATTATATTAAAAGATTAAAATTACTACTGAATGACTACTTTTTTTTTTCTTTTCTTTTTTTTTTTTTTTTAAATATTAAGAAATATATAAAAAAGGCAATAAAAAATCTTAAAATTATTTAATTTAAATAAAACTGAAATAAAAGAAAATAAAATATAGATGTTAGATAAAAATTTAAACTAAATTTAGGAATTTTGCCTTGGAAATTAAATGAAATAAATATAAGCTGAAGCATTAAAATTACTGACCGAAATAAACTAAAACTGAAATAAAAATAAAACTATATAGAAAGCTAAATAATAAAAATAAAAATCCTTCAATTAAATATTTTAATTGTTTTTATTATATTTTGCTTTTTATATCTCTGAACAGTTTTATTTTTATTTCAGTTTTAGATGAAAACAAAATTTAAATATTAGATGAAAAAAACTAAACTAAACTATAATTAGAATTGTGGCCTTGGCAACAAACTGAAATAAACTTGTAAGTACAAAATTAAATTTGCCTAATGCTAAATAAATTAAAACTATTCAGAGATTTAAACAACAAAACATAATAAAACATAATTTAAATTATATAATTTAGATCTGACATTCCTTGACTCTATATATATATATACACACACACACACAGTATATATATATATATATATATATATATATATATATATATACACACACTTTGATATTGTCAAGTGTACATATATTAAACTTGACAATATCAAAGGCACATAGCAAAATTACTAAAATTAAAATAAAAATAAAAGCCAACTCAAAATACAAAAACTATAGTGTCTGAATAAGACTAAGAACAGTGCCAAAGATAAGGAAGAGAATGAGGTCAGAAGCAGGTATGTAAGCATTACGCTGCCTACCTTTAGCAGGATCAGGAGTATGTGGGCAGCTCACTAGGTTTTGGAAGAGAGCCTATAAGTGAGAAACACGCATTAGGTTTAGGGCGCCTACACAAACAAAAGGAGAACACTAAACCTCCTGTTGTGTGCCACGAATGAAAGGAAAGCGTACAGGTTTGGGCTGATACGAGGGTGAGAATGGCATTGTTTAAGGCGGTGTTGAGCTCTGCAGTCTGCGGCGAGCCGAGTCACGCTTGGGTTTCCTTTCAAAGCCAATTCAAACACCCACAACACATTATGGGATATTTGCAGCGTATAATGGACTCCTGTAATTTAGCAGCGTGTCGTCAACAGTTCTTGCAGCCCATAAGCGCAAAGAGACAGAGATCTGTGTGTAATTAACTCAAGACATCCCACAATGCACCGGGCTGAGAGGCAGCTTACTTTCACACTCGGGGTTCATCTAACATCACCACCTACACACCCAACAAATGCTCAACAACTCACTAGCATGCATCTAAAACTGAATTATTACAGTGTTTACAAGGCAACAGATCATACTACAATGAAAAACTGAAGTTCTTAGATGATGTCACTGTAATATTTGCATACTTACTTTGCTGAACGATGACTGGTTTTCTGTCTTATATTTGTATACTTAAATATGTAATTACTCTCTTTCATAGCTTACATATATATATATATATATATATATATATATATATATATATATATATATACATATATATTCACCTATTTTTATTTTTAAGGCATGCAATATTTACATATATTGACTAAATCATTTTAATTGATGAAACTTGCCTAGCAGGGCCTTTTGTGAATGTCTGAATAATGATAAATCAAATAACTGAATCAGACTTTGGAATCAAATTATTAAAATGGACAGTTTAAATTCATGAAAATGAATCAAATTTACCAACTCTAATCTTGTTTTTGTTCAAGGTTTAAACAAGAGATGTTATAAAAAGAAAAAACTTCATCTTAACATGCACATAGACTCAGATTGCAAAATCATAATGGCCAAATAAAAAGTGCATGAAATCATCACACTATTCATGGTGTGGCTTAATTTTATTTCCCCAGCAAAGTCATCATGAATATGTTGTGAATATTTAATATCACCTAGTTGTGAGTGTGGTAGCATTTCATTTATGCAGAATTAAAACCACAAACCAACCCAAAACTCTAACATGATTCATTTTCATTTGCCTTCCAAACTCTGCTATTTCCTTCAGCAAACGCACGTTTAGTTGCTATGTTGTTTTACTAGTGCAAGAGCAGGAGATTTCTGATCTGAGGTAAGTCGTACGGCAGGCAGGTGACGATTCACACTGTGCACCGCTGCGCCTGACAGATTGTGTCACTTCCTCTCTCAGCAGGAAGTGGAAGTGGGTGAGTGAACAGTAATAAGGTGGTAAGGGAGCAGATCAGGGAGGTTTAATCAGGCACGCTCCGGAGCAGGTTTCAGACGGCTCATCCATCTGTCCACCCAACAAACTTTTCACCTTCACTGAGCCTGTGTTCCTGGATCAACATCCTTATCCAAAAGCACTTGGCTCAATAAATCCTGGAAACAAAGTTGAGTTTACAAAGTACTGACAAAATGAGCTCATCTGAGCAAGAACTAGTCACTAGCAGTCACATCTTTTAAAGAAATCTGTTGAGGCATTTAGTAGAGAGTAAACTAGATAATCCATGAACAGAAGTGTAAATTCTTTAATATAATTAGAAAGTCTCATTACATGTATTACCTCCAATTTCTTCTGTTTACAAAGGATTTTGATCCTGGAACTCATCCTAGTCTCGTTGTGCAATGCTTGTCAGCTGTTTTCATCATAACAAGCTGATGCTTTTTGACAATCTACATCTGAAACATGAAAACATGTATCTGTATTATCCTGGAGAAAATCGAACACAAACAAATTAACACCAACATCACGTTCTAGAGAGACAGATGGAAAGATGGAACAAACAGACGCTCAAAACACTCACATAATTACAGCCCTAAATGAAATCAGCTTCATTTTTTACAAAATGTTTTTCTTTCTTTCAGTTTTAAATTTTCTGGATTCCATTTTTAAGGTTAAGTTAAACATTAGTAATCAAGCATGTCCATAAGTGAATTTATTTATTTATTTAACAATTTATTATAAATTTATAATTTAAATTTATATTTTATTCTTGTTTTAATTTATGCCTACATTGTGTGTCAATTTACATTTTATTATGTAAATTAAAATCCATTTTGTTTTTCCCAAATTCTGCTTTATTGTTTCCACATTTGTCTGGATTGGGCTGCACAACAGAGGTTTATGGTTAAAATTAAAAGATGATATACTTTTTTTGTTTGTTTTAATGATTTGTTTTATTATTATTATTATTATTATTACATTGAAAAGTTTATTATACTGTACTTTAATTGCACTGTAATTTATTTCTGTCATAATTTCTTCACAGCAACCCATCAAAATAAAAGTTTGGTTTAACTTGAAGACCTTTGAGTTTCTGTAAGTATACGATGTCAGCAGTTGATGACTTTTTATCAATTTTTTATCAAATAGTGAAATCCTGAAGTGGCTCTCAGAGCAGCTCTAGAGATGACGTTCATGTGTTCATGTCCTCAATTAAACAGCTTGAGTTTGACAAAATTTATTTAGCATATGCAGTATAGTATATTTCTGCTTTAAAATTCACAAACACTAGTTCATATTGCAATTTGATTGAGTTGTTCATCCAAAATTTACCAAACTCTGTGACATTCCAGCTTATACTGTTAATACCATTTTTATGACTGGACTGCACTAGTCTGTGTTTGCATGAACCACAGAGCTAAAGCGATGCACCTATGTGTTTTGATTCCTATACTGGTGACATACAAGCAGGTTGAGTGTGTTTGGGTGAAGTGGCAGGAAGGCTATCTGTGAGTCAGTTCTCACGCGGTGTCGGCACTGTTCTCCAGAGTTGTCAGACCACAGGCCAGTAGGGACAAGCCAGCTGGCTGACACATGGAACTTGGCCCTGTGCTGTGTGTTAGAGGGGAAGATCTAGCAACGCGTCCTGTGTCAGGGTCATTATCACTGCTCACTCTTGGACAACTCTCTGTCACACACACACTGTCGTCTGTCTTAAACAGGACACGATCACAGGTTTTTACGTCATATAAAGTTGGTTTGTCTGACTAACACAGTATTCATACAGTTTTTCACAGTGTAGATGCAATGCAAAAATATGGAGTGCCAAGTGTAACCTGGCTATTTTTGAATTATGTAACACAAAACGCAGTATTTCATGAGAAATGGAGTGCTTTGTGCAGAAAAATAAACAAGCAAAATAGAGTGGCATTTCATCAATGGAAATAAAACGTCAACACTTACTTCGTGCACATAAGGGTTCACTAAATTTCTAAATTTCATTCACAAAATTTTCATTTTTATGAGATAAGCATTTCATCCACATATTTTTTTGTGATCAAACAACCCCTTTCCTGCCTAAAATACATATCTCAACAAAATGCAATGCGTTTCATTCACACTATGCTCATTCTATGGATGAAATGCAGTTTGTTGATGCACAAAATCACATTTTGGTATAGAATTTCACAAAATGAAATGCTGACTTCACATTTCTATTAATAACATGCAACTTTGTTTTGCCTTGAAATATTCCAATTAACATCACATAATGCACATCTGGCACCCATATAAAATATGCATGCTTTATAGCTATCAAAATGTGCTGTATAATCAGAAAACATACTCAGTATGGTATCCCAAAATGCAGGCAACCGAATCCCATTTCAAGTGTGACAAATGAACTAAAGTAATACTGCTTGCTTACATGTCATTACAACACCATCTTAACTCATTACTTGATCTGACAGAAGTTATAGAATATAGAGAGCTGCAGGAATAAGCCCTAAAACCAAGAAACGATTTTGTATTGTCCTGGAGTCAATGGGTTTTTTGAATGGGATTTTGGTTAAATTCCTGAAATAAGGTCTGTGTTTAACAAAAGCTCAAGTTCCCTTTCAGTCAGTCATGTTCAACGTTACGTCAGAGTGACTGGTGCAAATGGGATCTCGCCAGAGAGCCCAATTACCTTCGAATGTTAATAAAACAAGCCAATGACAGTTGGCAGGCGTGCTTTGCATCGCGCACCCCGCCCCGCAGTGTGGGTATAAAAGGAGAGCGCGTGCAGATGCACATCAGCTTTGCGGTTTGGAGCCGAGCCTTCCTGCTTGAGCAATCACCGAAGAGAGTGTCTACAGACAGCGAGTGTGTTGGCGTCACGGCGCGTCAGCGGGGGTCGCCGATCCAGTGCTGCTGCTTCTTCTGGGTAGGACGGCGTGCTGCAGCTCATCAAACTGCGGTCACGCAGCGACCCCTCCTGGGCGCTTCAACACTTTATTTCTAAAAGAGCAAATCTAAAAGAGCTGCACAAGCGATGCAGCATCTTTTTAAAGGGCAAGGGTAAGTGGCGTTCCTGAGACGGGTGACCCGGAGCTTCTGGATTCTGCTCTTCAGGAGATGGTGACCGCACTACTCCTTCCCCCGGAGGAGGGCCGAAGCAGAGAATCTTTTGTTTCCTTTTTGTTCTGTTCCGCAACTGGCTCCCCAGCCAGTGGTACCCAAAACCTCAAAAAAAGAGCAGTTTCCTTTCTCTCCGGGTCCCAAGAGGGCGAGGATGGCACCACTTTTCAAATTTTGTGTCTCCACACTCCCGTCCCCCTCTCCTTTCGCCAGTGGGCAGCAGGGTCCGGTTCGAGGACGCAACACCTCCTCACGCGCCCCTTGCCCAGCCGTGGAGCCAGGTAAGTGTCACACTGCGCACTCAGACCCCACTCTGGAACGCACTGCCTTCTGGGTCAGGTCCCTGTGTTCCACTTCGCTGCCCCACTGCAGGTATGTCAGTGGTTCCCCTAGTCCCGCTTGTTCGGTCTCTGGGGGCCTGGCTAGCGCTCCCCAGACTGTCTCGCTGGCTCACAAGAACCGTCAGACTCGGCTATGTGATTCAGTTCGCCCTCCTAAGTTCAGGGGCATTCGGTTCACTTCTGTGCTGAACAAAGATGCTCCTGTCTTGCGTGCAGAGATCGCAGTGCTGCTGGCGAAGGACGCAATAGAGCCGGTCCCTCCAGTCGAGATGAAGTCGGGGTTTTACAGCCCTTACTTCATCGTACCCAAGAAAGGCGGTGGGTTACGACCAATATTGGACCCGCGTGTTCTGAACCGGGCCCTTCATAAACTCCTGTTCAGGATGTTGACGCAGAAACGCATCTTTCAATGCATCCGTCCTTTCGATTGGTTCGCAGCGATCGACCTGAAGGACGCGTACTTTCATGTCTCAATCCTCCCTCGACACAGAACGTTTCTCTGCTTTGCATTTGAAAGGTGAGCATATCAGTACAAGGTCCTCCCCTACGGGCTGTCCCTGTCACCTCGTGTCTTCACCAAGGTCGTGGAGGCAGCCCTTGTTCCATTAAGGCAGCGTTTCCCAATTCCAGTCCTCGTGCCCCCCCCCTGCATATTCCGTATGTATCTCTTATCACATACGACGTTTGTTCTATTTGACCGTAAGTGCCCTACGAAGTGGACATCACCGGATAATCCGCCATGATTCCAATTCAAAACGAGTGTATATGTTCCATTCAAAGGGCATTAAAGTGTGTGAGATGTGAATTTCATTTGTTTTTATTTACAGATGCATATTATCTCACACTCGTCTGTGTGTGAAGACGCTGTGCAGTGCAAATCCATAAATGAATGTTTCCGAAGTGAAGAAAACTTAGGGAGTAGGAAACAATGAACACTGTGTAGGGATCATATCAATCGGAACACAGTTCATGCACGTTGCTCTCTTCTAACGAGCTGGTTATATGAATCAGGTGTGTTAACTAAGAGAGACATGCAAAATATGCAGAGCAGGGTGGCACGAGGACTGGGATTGGGAACCACTGCATTAAGGGAAAGAGGCATTCGCATTCTCAACTACCTTGACAACTGGCTCATACTGGCCCAGTCTCGAGCGCAGTTGTGCGAACACAGGGACACGGTGCTCAGCCACCTCAGCCGTTTAGGGCTTCGGGTCAACTTGGAAAAGAGCAAACTCTCCCTGTGCAGAGGATCTCTTTTCTCGGTATGGAGTTGGACTCAGTCAACCTCACAGTGCGTCTATCAATAGAACGTACTCAGTCGATGCTGAACTGCCTGGTGTCTTTCCAGCGCAAGAGGGCTGTTCCACTGAAACAGTTTCGGAGGTTCCTGGGGCATATGGCATCCGCAGCCGCTGTTACGCCGCTCGGGTTGCTTCATATGAGACCGCTTCAGTGTTGGCTTCACAACCGGGTCCTGAGATGGGCATGGCAACGCAGCACTTACCGGGTCCCAGTCACCCCGTCTTGCCACCAGACCTTCAGCCCGTGGTCGGACCTTGCCTTTCTTCGGGCAGGAGTTGCCCTAGTGCAAGTGTCCAGGCATGTTGTTGTATCAAAAGATGCCTCTGCCATGGGCTGGGGTGCCATGTGCAACGGCATGCAGCATCAGGGCTCTGGACAGGGCCCCGACTGCAGTGGCATATCAACTGCCTCGAGTTGCTAGCAATATGGCATGCTCTGCACCGCTTCAAATCGCTGCTACACGGCAAGCATGTACTGGTCCGTACGGACAACACTGCGACCGTTGCGTACATCAACCACCAAGGCGGTCTACGCTCCCCTTGCCTGCCATCTCCTCCTTTGGAGTCAGAAGCATCTGAGGTCGCTTCGCGCCGTTCATGTCCCAGGCGAGTTCAATCATGCAGCCGACGAGCTCTCACGTCAGCCCGCCCTTCCGGAAGAATGGTGACTCCACCCCGAGACAGTCCAGCTGATTTGGAGACGCTTCAGGGACGCTCACGTACACCTGTTTGCCTCCCCGGACATGTCCCGCTGCCAGCCGTTTTACTCCCTGTCCGAGAGGACCCTCGGCACGGACACGCTGGCACACAGCTGGCCTCGAGGCCTACGCAAATATGCATTTCCCCCAGTGAGCCTTCTCACACAAACACTGTGCAAGGTCAGGGAGGACGAGGAGCAGGTCCTCGTAGTGGCGCCATACTGGCCCAATCGGACTTGGTTCCCAGAACTGATGCTCCTCGCGACAGCCCCTCCTTGGCAAATTCCTCTGAGGAGGGATCTCCTTTCTCAGAGAGGGGGCACCCTCTGGCACCCACGTCCAGACCTGTGGAATCTCCATGTATGGTCCCTGGACGGGACGCGGAGGCTCTAGGTGGGCTACCTCCAGCGGTAGTGAACACCATCACTTCAGCTAGAGCCCCATCTACAAGACACGCTTACAGGCTGAAGTGGAACCTGTTTGTCGATTGGTGTTCTTCCCGCCGGGAAGACCCCCGTAGATGCCCGATCATGGTCGTGCTCTCTTTTCTGCAAGAAGGGTTGGAGCGAAGGCTGTCTCCCTCCACTCTCAAAGTGTGTGTTGTCGCTATTGCCGCACATCACGATGCAGTAGACGGCAAGTCTGTGGGGAAGCACGATTTGGTCATCAGGTTCCACAGAGGGGCGTGGAGGTTAAATCCTCAGCGCCCTCATCTGGTACCCTCTTGGGATCTCCCCTCAGTCCTGACGGCATTGAAGGAGGAGCCCTTTGAGCCTCTGCAGTCAGTAGAGCTTAAGCTTCTGTCATTAAAGAGCTCCTCATTGCATTGGCCTTGGTCAAGAGGGTAGGGGACCTGCAGGCATTTTCGGTCGATGATTCGTGCCTAGAATTAGGACCAGGTGACCCTGGCCCGGATACATGCCCAAAGTTCCCACCACGCCTTTCAGGGATCAGGTGGTGAACTTGCAAGCACTGTCCCGGGAGGAGGCAGACCCAGCCATTGCTCTGCTCTGTCCCGTCCACGCCTTGCACGTTTACGTGGACCGCATGCAGAGCTTCAGGACCTCAGACCAGCTCTTTGTCTGCTTCGGAGGACAGCAGAAGGTAAATGTTGTCTCCAAACAGGGACTTGCCCAGTGGATAGTGGAGGCTATACTCTTGGCATACCATGCCCAGCGCTTACCGTGCCCCCTTGGTGTAAGAGCACACTCTACAAGAGGTGTGGCATCTTCTTGGGCATTGGCGCGGGGCGCCTCGATAGCAGACATCTGTAGAGCTGCCGGCTGGGCGACACCTAACACGTTTGCGAGATTCTATAATCTCCGTGTAGAGCCTGTGTCTTTCCGTGTACTTACCTCAGGTGGCCAGTAACACCGGACCCACTCGGTATCGATCATGCTTGCTGCGCCATTCCCCTCTACGGACCGGATACGTGCGCTTTTACTGCTTCTCAGTTCAGTTCCCCTTGCGAACCCTGTTAAAGTTCCTCCCACACCCTCCGCAGCAGTGTTGGGCACATTACTTTAAAAAAGTAATTCATTATAGTTAATAGTTACTTCTCACAAATAGTAACTGAGTTAGTAACTGAGTTACATCATTATAAAAGTAACTAATTACCAGGGAAAGTAACTATTGCGTTACTTTTTAAAAAAATGTTCAAATGTCAAATAACTTGGATGCCCCCAATATTAAATGTTAAATTAATGAAATGGACTCTAAATAGAATAAATTAAAATTATAAAACATTGTACATTAATCTACACTATTTATCCACTGACACTTAGCATCAGTCAGTCAAGCATTATAATATGATATTATGATAATTTAGCATTATATGATGATAGAACTTTAGTAATTAACCAAGTATGAATGCATATTTGTCATGTTGACTGAACTTAGGACTGGTGATTAAGATGTTTGTCATTTAGTGTTTCTATAAAAAAAAAGGGGGAAAAAATTATAAGATGACAAAACTACTACGAATTCTACTACTAATAACAATATAAAACGCGCTAAGGATTAATAAGCTGCTGGGTTCATGAATATTAATCACGTAGTCTGCGTTCGCGCGAATTGATTTGCTGAAATCAAGACAGGGATGATAATAGGTGAGCGCAAGCCAATGAGATTGTCGTTTGCGCATTAGTTCCGCCCACTACCAGAGAAACCGGCAGTTCTTAAAAGTTGAAGAATTCCAAAGGAACTCCATTATTTTGACAGGAAAATACAACAAATCGTTTATATCGTTTACATATAGCGCGTCAATTCTGCATGTTATGAAAGACTCTCTTGCTCTGTATCTTTCTTTGCGCATGTGAGACAAAGCGACGGCAAGCAGTGCGCCTTCACTCTGGAGTTTACGGTACATCAAATACAGGTACACTGCACATCCATTCAGATGAACTGAAAAATAAAATTCTAATAATATTATAATAAATTATAGTAACGCCGCATTTTATTGTCAGTAATGGTAACGGCGTTGTAACGGGGGAAACAGTAATTTATTTGATTACTTGTTACTGAAAAAAATAACGCAGTTAGTAACGCCGTTTGTTTATAACGCCATTATTCCCATCACTACTCGGCAGTCAGGCGTGGCAGAGCGCCAGACGCCAGGTCCAGCACTTGTGTGTCTGCCCAAGGTCAGCTCTTGTGCTGGGCTAGGTGCCCATGTGTAGTGTTTCTACTTCGGGCGATCCCACATGTGTATTCTTCCACGGTACTGCTCCCCTCATGGTGAGCCCGTGTCTCCCTGGCAGAGACCTTCTGCCGTCTCTGCTGTGTATTGATCTCACCCCAGGCTGGCTGAGTCTACCTCAGAGACTTCCATATGTAGTACTGCCCTTGACCAGTCCATATGTGTAATCTCCACATGGTACATCCTTTACGCAGGATGTGGCTTCCGTAGCATTCCCCTACTTGGAGTACGCTTTCCCAGTGTTATACATACCCACTGTACAGAACAGCAGTGGCTGTCATCTCTGCCTAAACTCTGTCCTATCTTCCTTCCCAACTGGCGTGGGGAGACTTGCCGGCTTCCGCAGGGCACTGGAGGGTGTCAGCAATAGTGGCGTTTTCATAGGGATCCCATTTGCATCAGTCACTCTGACATAACGTTAAACGTGACTGACTGAAAGGGAACGTCTCGGTTACGTAGGTAACCCTCACGTTATGTCCCGTCGCCACAGTTGCTGTACCACCGCTGTACGGCCGAGGAACATCGTCTCGGCTCCTCAGCGAAAAACTGATGTGCGTCTGCACGCGCTCTCCTTTTATACCCGCGCTGCGGGGCGGGGTGCGCAATGAAAAGCACACACACCAACTGTCATTGGCTTGTTTTGTTAACACTTGAAGGTGATTGGGCTCTCTGGTGAGATCCCATTTGCGTCAGTCACTCTGACGTAACGTCTCTGTTCCCTTCTTCAGGGAACAAGGGTTACCTACGTAACCGAGATGATATTTTTACATTTGATTCTATGATATTAAATACACCAGTAATACCCCCTTGTGATTTTTAAGCTTTCATATCTTGAAAAGTGCTACCAAGCGTCTAAATGTGACTTACAGAGGTTGTCAGAGACATTAAACATCATCACACCAAACAGAAAAACTCATCAACTCACTAGTCTACAACTTCATATAGACTAGTTTTTAAAATAAATTTTAAATAAATACTAAAAGAATTGTCCAAAGCTTAATGGTGGTGATGTTGAAGTTGTGTGACCATGGAGTACTTCATTTATAGCTTAACTATAGCTTTGTAATTTTGGCAATTGTATTTATGCTTCAAAATTCATAAGTTGTGTTCATTATCTTGATGAACAAAACATGTATCATAAACTTTTGTTGGTCACAGAACTTATTTTCTGCTGTAAACCAAAAGGGAAAATCTTAGAGGGAACCAGGTTCTGCATTGGCCTACAAAAAATGCATCATCACTGCAGCACTTTGTTTTTACACAAAGTTTGAGCATGCAAAATTACTGAAGGCTGTTTTTGCCATGGAATAAAAGAATAAATAAAAACCAGGGCCCTTATTCATGAAAAATCTTAGTGCTAAGAGTTGCTCCTAGTAACAAAATTCTAAGAAAATTCTTAGAAATGTGGGTGTTTCCTCTTAAAATTAAAGAAAAGATCCTAGTAAAGAAAAAAGTAATTCACATCTTAACCCTTAAAAGAGGTTTTAAGGTCCAAAATTGTTAGGAGTACGGACGAGGCCTTTAAGAGGCTTAAGAGTTTCTTTAGCAGTGGAGAAAATGGACAAAACATGAAGAGGGAGAAGAAATGTTTTGCACACAATGCATGACAGTGAGTTAATAAGATGCTACACATTAGATCGTGCAAGGATCATGTTTGTGACCGTCCCTTATTAGAGACACGCTAACATCTCCGACACAGCACAGAAATGCCATAGTGCCAGAAATGGAAGTAATCAATACATTAACTACATTAACATATTTGGCAACTGGAAAAAATGCAATTATGCAGTAGTGATGATTTGGGTCTGTCACAACCTTCTATAAGCAAAGAGATCACACAAACAATTACAGCACTTTCAGAACCTTGTTGTGTCGCTGTTCATTTCCTATAAAATATGTTAAATATGACAGCATGGTAAGTAAAAAATAAAGAATATATATAGGCTACATATATAATGTGTGTGTGTGTGTGTGTGTGTGTGTGAGTGAGAGAGAGAGAGAGAGAGAGAGAGAGAGAGTACGGTAAAACAGGAAAAATTACGCCTGTAATTTTGAAGTGAAAGCCTATACCCTACTCTTTTATCTCCTTTTATCTCTTTTATCTCCTTCTTGGACAACCAACCAATCACAGTCTTCAAAAGGCTGTGTCATAGCTAGCAACAGGGCCAGCCCCGCCTCCTCACTAAGATAAAAGTTTTTGTCTTTTCCTCACTCAGAGTTGCTCTCAGATTGGTCCTGAATCACTTTTAAGCTAAGACTAGTTAGAAATTTTTAAGATAAATTAGGAGCTCTCTGAGAGGATTCTTAGAATCTTTAAGAACACGGGCCCTGATCTTTCTTTCTTGCAACTCCTTTCTTTCTTGCAAGAGTTTATATCCCACAATTTACACATTTTTTTTCTCATAATTCTCAATTGTGAGAATAGCAAGAAAAAAAGTAAAAATTATAAGATTAAAAAGTCACAATTAACATTTTTATTTTTTTATTCCACAATGAAATAAAAATAATTGCGAGATGTTAATGAGAATCCGGGGAAACAAAGTCTAAATTTTGAGATAAAAAGTCTTAAGTCTTTTTTCCCTAGTAACAACATGCAACTTTATTTTGTGTAACTAAAATTGTCGTCACAATCAGTCCAACTACATTTGGCAGCCCATCCAAAATATATTTTATATCTACCAAAATGTGGCATATATATTCAGAACACATTGTATTGAATAATGTATCCAAAAAGGCAATGTACCCGAATCCCATTTCAAGGATTTTTTCCCCCCCATAATTCTCAATTGCAGAATTGAGATAATTAAGATTTTTATTTTTTATTCCACAGTGGAGAAAAAAAAAATAAGAATTGTGAGATGTAAATCCAAATTCAGAGGAAAAAATGTCAGAACTGTGACAAATAAACTCAGAATTGCAGGAAAAAGTCAGAATTCTTAGTTTGTATCTTGATTTTGCATTTTTTCTCAGAATTGTGAGAAAATCGAATTGTGAGATAAAAAGTTGCAGAAACTGTCTTTCATACAAAATGTCAGAATTTACATGCAATGCTTGTGTTTTTTTTAAATATTTCTTGTTGCATACTGCATACTGTTTAAGCAGTATTCTAGAATTCCCTTCCACACACAACCAGTGTCTCATTGCATGTGTTTTGTTCTTTCCTTCAAAGACACCAAACAGAACAGCAAACATTAAGTGCATTATTTAGAAACTGTGAGACGAGCATGGAAAAAATGCGAAAAGAGCTTGAGCAGAAATGAGTGTGACATTCGCAGTACTTTGAGCTTTCTTCTCCGTATGAACTCCGTCGTTCCGCAGCCTATTTCCATATAAAGCAGCCTCCTGCCTGGAGAAAGAGAGAGAGAGGGAAAAAAACATCTCCCTCTGAGACACAGACAGAGAAAGAGAGAGCAATACTGCAGCCCGACTCCGATAACAACATTCAACTCAATTAAACTTCAGATTGGGGCCGTTCTCTCACAGAAACGATGAGCGCGGAGATAAAAGTCTAATCACAGGACCGCTGACCCTACAGGTCTCTCTCTGTCTGCTCTGCTACCTGCTCTCTGTGATGATAGCGGAGGCTGTATTTAAGCATGCTTACTGGAGTCTCATGATTATACGTGCATGAGGATCATTCTACCCCCTGCTGGAGTAGGAGGGAGTGTGAGGGGCTGATAACACAGACCCCGGCCCATGAACACCCCACGGCCCTCCCTCCGCTCACCATATGACAGAGGTGCTCGCTTATGACTCTCTGAGTGTGTGTTTAATGCTGCTTGCTTCTATTATTGCTCACTGAGACAGTGATTTGAAAAAAGCCAAAACTTAAAGGGACAGTTCACCTAGAAATGTAAATTCTGTCATTTCCTCTCCCTCATGTCGTTCCAAACCTGTACGAGTTTCTTTCAGCTGTTGAACACAAAAGCTATTTTGTAGAATGTTGGTAACCAAACAACTGACGGTAGCCATTGACTTCCAAAAATACTATGAAAGTCAATGGCTGCCGTAAACTGTTCGGTTACCAACACTCTTCAGAACATCTGCTTTTGTGTTCAGCTGAAGAAAGAAAATCACACAGGTTTGTAACAAGTGGAGGATGAATAAATGATTATAGAATTTTCATTTTTGGGTGAACTATACATTAAGTATCAATTTTTGGTGTGAACGATTCCTCAAATCACGCAGATGTGTGTGATTAGTTTTGTATGCAATCAGGCTAATGATTATTACATGGAAGATGCATAAAAATAAGCAATCCGAGTTACATCTAGAGACTAGAATATCACAGAGATTAGCACCCTAGCAACCATCAAGAATGACCTAGCAACCATCCTGAACCCACTAGCATTGTGACAATGTCATGAATAATTTAGCTCCCACATTAAATGCCTGATCAAACAAAAACGTATATTATTTATAAAACACATATAACTCATCACTTATGTGGAGTACAGGTTAAGACAGATAGTGTTCATAAGTTTGGGGCCAGTATGATTTTTTTCAAGAAATTAATACTTCTATTCAGCGAGGATGCATTAAATTGATCAAACATGACAGCAAAGATATTTATAATGTTACAAAGGATTTCTAATTCAAATAAATGCTTCTCAAATGTTCTGTTTGTCAAAGAATCCTGAAAAATGTATCACAGTTTCCACAAAAATATGAAGAAGCAAAAACTGTTTTGATAATAGCACTGATAATAACCAGAAATGTTTCTTGAGCAGCAAATCAGCATATTAGAATGATTTCTGAAGGATCGTGTGACACTGAAGACTGGAGTAATGATGCTGAAAATTCAGCTTTGATCACAGGAATAAATTATAATTTAAAAAATATTACAATAGAAAACAGTTATTTGAAATTGAAATCATATTTCAAAATATTACTGTTTTTACTGTATTTATGATCAAATACAGTGCCTATAGAAAGTCTTCATACCCCTTAATTTTTTCACATTTTGTTATGTTGCGTTATTATGTTAAACTTCTTTAAATTACTTTTTTTCCCACATAAATCTACACCCCACTCACCATAATGACAAAGAAAAAACCGGATTTATCACAACTTTGCAAATTTATTAAAAAGGAAACACTGAAAAAACGACATTGCACAAGTCTTCATACCCTTAACACAAAACTTAGATAAAGCACTTTGGCAACAATTACAGCCTCAGGTCTTTTTGGGTATAAGGCAACAAGCTTTGCACATCTGCATTTGTTTTTTTGCCATTCTTCTCTTTAGATCATCTCAAGCTCTGTCAGGTTGGCTGGGGACCATCAGTGGACAGCCATTTATAGGTTTCTCCAAAGACGTCTGATTGGTTCCAAGTCCCAGCTGTGGCTGGGCCACTCGAGGACATTTATAGAGTCGTCCCTATGCCAATCCTGCATTGTCTTGGCTGTGTGCGTAGGGTGATTGTCATGTTGGAAGGTGAACTTTCAGCCCAGTCTGAGGTTCTGAGCGCTCTGAACCAGGTTTTCATTAAGGATATCTCTGTATTTAGCTGCCTTCAGGTTTCCATCTTCTCTGATCACTCCCCCAGTCCCTGCCGCTGAAAAACACCTCCACTGCATGATGCTGCTGCCACCATGCTTCACTGTTGGGATGGTATTATGCAGGTCATAAGTGGTGCTTGATTTCCCTCAGATAGGAATAAGGAACTGAGGTTCATCAGACCAGATAATCTTTTTTTTTTTTTTTCATAGTCATAGTTATATGGGTGTATTTTTGTAAATTCCAATCAGGGTTTCATGTATCTTTACTGAGAAGCTTGAGTTTGGTCACTTTGCCATCAAGCCCAGATTGGTGGAGTGTCGCAGTGATGTTTGTTCTTCTGTAAGTTTCTCCTATCTCCATATAAGATCATGGAGCTCAACCAGAGTTATCATCAGTGTCTTGATCACCTCTCTAACCGAGACCCTTCTCCTTCGATTGCTCAGTTTGGCCAGGAGGCTAGATCTAAGAAGAGTCCTGATTGTTTCAAACTTCATCCGTTAAGGATTATGGAGGCCATATGCTCCTGTGAACCTTCAACACCACATATTTTTTTTTTTTTTTTTTTGTAGTCTTCCCCAGATCTGTCTCAACACAATCCTGTCTCTCAGCTCTGCAGGCCATTCCTTTGACCTCATGGCTTAGTTTTTGCTCTGACATCCATTTCAGCTGTTAAACTTTACAGATGTGTGTGCCTTTCCAAATCATGTCCAATCAACTGAATTTGCCACAGGTTAACTCTAGTTGGGGTACAGAAACATCTCAAAGACAATCCAGTGAAACTGGAATGCTCCTTGTCTAAATTTCAAGTGTCAAAGCAAAGGGTATGAAGACTTGTGCAATGTCATTTTTTCAGTGTTTCCTTTTAAATAAATTTGCAAAGTTGTGATAAATCCGGTTTTTGCTTTGTCATTATGGTGAGTGGGGTTTAGATTTATGTGGAAAAAAAAAAGTAATTTAAAGCAGTTTAACAATAAAGCAACATAACAAAATGTGAAAAAATGAAGGGGTATGAAGACTTTCTATAGGCACTGTAAATGCTGCCTTGGTGAGCAGAAGAGACTTCTTTTAGAAAAAAAAAAATATCTTACTAACATCCTGCAATACATCAGCAAACTTAAAAAAATAAATAAATAATTAAATTTTTAATTTAATTCCAATTTTTCCCCCGAAAAACCATTAAAAATGCACTTTTAAAATGTTATGACAGATCTCAGATGCTTACCTGTGGGTAAGTCACAATCACAATCTCTTAAATGTCTCAATTGTTTCTCTAAGACATCAATGACATTAGTTTGAGAAACTTCTCCTACTTCTGAAATATTTCTCCTAAGACTACAGAAATCTCAACTCAAACATTTCTCATCACATTTTTCCAAATCTGAAGGATCTGAGCTGCTATTCACATTCATTTCATCACAATACTCTTACAAAAATTGTCTCATTTTGTATTATAAATTAAAACTAAAATAAAATATAAATATTACATAAAAAACGTAAACTTAAAAAATAGGTGTTGCCCAGGCAAAACTAAAGTAAAAACTAAGAAAAATAAAGCTAAAATAAAAAATCTTTTAAAACAAAAACTAATTGAAAAAAATGACAAAACACATATCAAAATGACTAAAACAAAAATGAAAACAAAAACAGAAAAATAAAAATAAAAGCTAATTCAAAATTTTTAAAAATATATTTCCAGCCTTTATCTTTCTGCATCTTTTCAGAAGTGTTGTTTCCTTACACATTTTAAAATATTCACTATAAAACAGCACCACTTTACAACAATTAAATGAAATGTGTGTGTAATGCAAAATAATTATATACATTATTTTATGTATACGATCAACAATATAATTCATATTTTTAGAATGATTACGAAAGAACAATGTGAGCCATCAGATGTTCCTCAGGGTGTGTTTGTGAGAGCGACTGAAGTTCTTCAACATTAAGACAATAATGGAGAAGCAGAAGTTGTGGTTGGAGAGTCATGGGCACAGGGCCAACCAGACCTCAGCAGGAGGAACAGCTTGGCTTAATGACTAATTAAGACATCTTAACGACAATTAACTCCCCAATTAACACATCTCACAATATGGTGTTTACTTTTAAAAGTCTTCAGCTCTGTTTCTATAAGTCCACCGAGAACAAACTATCACACGTTCTCCCACTCATAATCATTAACATATGCTTACAGAGAGCTCGAATTGAGTTCACCGCAATAAAAGTCCTGTCGCATATTGAACAAAAGCGACTATGTAAGACAGCTAGTTAAGATGGGGTCACAAAAGTGGGTTTCATATCAGAACGCCAGTGAATTGTGGGAGATCTTTCTTAATTATATGCTATTATAAGATTGCTGTCAAACTGCACTCAAAATAGTGTTAACAATTAGCAAAAGACTGCATCACCTAAAAAAAAAAAACACTAAAAAATAAAGCTAAATAGCTATTTAGCTATAATGCAACAGTGCTTTTTTAGTGGCATTGGTTTCTGAGGTATTTTTTCCCCATTCATTTTCCCACAGAGATTTAAAACTCTTTACTCACCCTCATGTCGTTCCAAACCCGTAAGACCTTCGTTCATCTTCGGAACACAAATTAAGATATTTTTGATTAAATCTGAGAGCTATCTGATCCTCCATAGACAGCAATGCAACTGAAATGTTCCCAGGTCCAGAAACGTAGTAAATACATCAGTAAAACAGTCCATGTGACATCAGTGGCTCAGCTTCAGTTTTGCGATGATACGAGAGTACTTTTTTTTGCGCAAAGAAAACAAAAATACCAAGAGTTATCACAAGTATCACAATACATACGCATGCTTTCCCCTAAGCGTAAACAACGCTTATTACGCAGATTATACATTCATGCACGCTCCCCCACCCCCCCGAACGTAGATAACGCTGATTACGTCAAATACGTTCTTGGGTACTCTCCAAAATGGCGGAAGAGCAGCTGCGTTGCTATCTCTGGAGGGTCAGATAGCTCTCCGATTCAATCAAAAATATCTTAATTTGTGTTTCGAAGATGAACGAAGGTCTTACGGGTTTGGAACGACATGAGGGTGAGTAATTAATGACATAATTTTCATTTTGGGGTGAACTAACCCTTTAAGAGGTTGCTTGAGATAGACCTTCTTACGTGTGACGTTACCAGGTGCTGTCCATGGCGGTGGTGCTGAATAGATTGATATCAATGGCTCAAGAATCGATTACTCATTCTATGCACGGGCTGCTTCACTGCATTATGTGAGAAAGCTGTTTTCTTTATAAAAGAAGAGTTGATTTTAAATAAAGACATGAAACTCTTTCCTGTTAGAAAGCAACGAACTTGCGTGAAACTTTTACTTTCACTTTGCAACATACATCACGTCAGGGAAGAATTCCCAGAGCACCTTCCAGTGGTCACCACATAAAATACAAGAAAAAAAGCCTACAAGAGACACTGCTTAATAATTTAACAGCTTTTAACAGAAGAGAGAAAAATAATAATAAAAAAATAAATAAATAAAAACAACACCTTGGACCTACTACACAAGTCCAACAGAAAAACATTGTGGTAAGAATGCTTTCCAACAAGAAGCATTTCAGAAATAGCCTAGTTGAAATTGCATTTATCAGGACTCATGGGATCTTGAAAAAGTAATCCAAATTGCAACCTAAATCCAACACTGTGGATATTTTATATAATTTTGAAATGAGTGCACGAACCTGCAACCTCATGCCCAAACATAGTCTATATCACTAACTGTATGCCTTCACTGACCTTTGAATGGGTCATTTATATGATCATAATATAGCCTATTTTCCATAGTGTCTTCAATTACTCCACAACCAGGGTTGATTGCCCAGCAGCTGCATCACATATTGGTGTAAAGCACTAATTTCTGTTATTGGATGACCTACTCAATAAAAACGCAACAAGAGAAATATATAAATCAACAGCTACTATTACGGAGAAAAAGAAAGAAAAAGGAGAGCTGCCAGCAGCTGAATTTGTCTTAACAAAATTGAACCAACAAGATCTAAAATTAGAATTTTTCTTTTTTCCTAAAGTTTTAGTACACATATACATGGCTCCACGGACGGCACCGTCTTTGATTTTGCACAACTATTATATTTGTATAGAATGGGATGTTAAGAACTGTGACCTGTCAAAAGTGATAAGGTGTAGCTAAGAGTGGTCCAGACCAACCTTACGAAAGTATGACTTACAGAAGGCATACTTAACTAAGAATGTTTGGGGAAACACATAGTAACAATAAGGTACGGGTTAAGGGACAACTTAAGAACAACGTATCATTAAGAAGGTTTTGGGAAACGCAGCCCTGTGCTTTGGACTGTGCTTCCCCCCCCATGAGAGCCCCATTTCTTCCAGCTCTGTCTCCACTGTCCATCGCCATGTTCTTGGCCAGCCACATATGCGTTTGCCAGATGGTGTCCAACGCAAAGCCACTTTAGGTATCCTTTCACAGGACATCCTACACTCTCAGAAATAAAGGTACAAAAGCTGTCACTGGGGCGGTACCTTTTCAAAAGGTACATGTTTGTACCTAAAAGGTACATTTTGGTACCTTAAAGATACATATTAGTACTTAAAGTGCACATATTTGAACTTAATAGGTACAAAAGTGTACCTTTTGAAAAGGTACCGCCCCAGTGACAGCTTTTGTACCTTTATTTCTGAGAGTGTAAGTACATAACTGAGCCATCTTAATCGACGTATCTTGATCTCCTGAGATATGTTATTTGATCTTGTCTTTTTGGACAGATTGGTTTTGGAAATGGTATTTGGCTGGTATATGTAACAGATCTTTCTAAGGCACCTATTATGGAAGGTATCTATCTTGCTCATGTGTACTTTCACTACTCTCCAACATTCAGAGCCATTCAAAAGCACTGATTTAACATTACTGTTGTAAAGCTTGATCTGTGTTTTGAGGCTTAGCTGTTTAGACTTCCAGATGGTTCTGAGTCTGCTAAAAGCTCAAAAAAAAAAAGTATAAAGATTCTTAAATAAACAAACATTTAAGCAAAATTACTTTAATTCTGTTTTTTTTGTTTGTTTTTTTGTGAGAAATTTATCAAAATAAAGTTTACGACAAGACAAGAGCAAATATCTGGCAATGGATGCAGAAAAATTTACTTAATTCAAAGGGAAAACAAGTTTTCATACCCCACTGATAAGCATTTTTTCTTGTTTTTAAGAATAAACTTAAGAATTTTATAAAAAAAAATTCAAGAATTTACATTTGCATCTCAAGTACATGTACCTTCATTTAAGAATATTTGGTTACACTTTATTTTAATGTGTCTAATGTGTTTTACTGAGTAATATTAATTAACTACATATACTTACTATATGGTTAGGGTTAGGATTATGGTTTGGCTTACTTTCATGTAAATATGAATGTTTTATGTATAATTTATGTTTACTTTATGCATTGTTATTATAATAGTAAGTACATGTAATGTGTAACTAGGACACCTTAAAATAAAGTGTTACTGCATATTTAGATATTTATATTGGAAAACAAAAAATACAGAGGAAGGAATTCTTTTTTTTTGTTTGTGTGTGTGTGTGTGTGTGCGCGTGTGTGTGTGTGTGTGTGTGTGTGTGTGTGTTTCTTGTAGTGCATGAAACTTTCAATGCCATGACTTTATGCACCAATTAAAGACCTTTTTAAGACCCTAAATTGTGGAGGGGAAAATTAAGGCTTTTTAAGACCTGCAGAAACCATACAGTAATTAGTAACACTGTATGTTTGATATTGACATTTTTTTATATTGTGTTTTATGTGAATAAAAAACAGTATATTTCTAGTTTCAACGGTATTTCTTCTGTAATTGCCCTTCTTTAAACTCAATAAGTATTAGACCTATGCAAAGGGACCACATTTGGTTTTCAGTCATTGAAATTGGGTAAAATGCAACTATTTGGACACAGATCCACATTGAGAAACCAATATCTCTGGGACTGAACCATAGTGCTTTAAAAATGAAGATACCAAATGAAACATTTGTCAAAAACCAGAATCTAAAAGGATATTAAGATATCTTCAATATTTCTTGAGTTACAGGCATGCAAACATTGGAAAAACAAACACGAAAAGTGCTTTTTCTCATTTTTGAACTGTCACCATTGACATATAATGCAACAAGGATTGCTGAAGTCAACAGATTTTACTAATATACCTAACAATCTCTGGGTAAAAATAAAATAATAATGCCATCTTTCTGAAAGTCATTTTCTCCCTCCTGCAATTTGCTCCAAAATCTCAGTTGAAAATCCCTTCTACGAAATTAGTGGATTAATCAGTAAATATGAATTCATAGCATTTAATATTTCTTCTTTCTTCTTCATTTATGTAATTCTTTCACTAGAGAGAAAAAATATATAAAAATCAAGATTTTAGCCAGGGACCTTTGAGTTGACCCGACTTTGATTGGAAGATTGGGCAAAAAAGACAAAGGAATGAGACTTTGTATTTAACTGCTTAAGTAATGGAGAGAACTACAATAATGTAAAGAATTCCATGAAGCATTGCTACTGACATAAATAAAAACAAAGACTAAACATAAAACTAATGATTAAAAGATGTTAATTATGTATATAGAAATAAAGTATTTTATTTATTCCAATACATGCATGTATGTATTGGACATGTTTGGATATGTACACATTGTGGGAGTGGATGGACACTAAAGAGTTATTTTGCTGTGATTTGTTTCTGTTCAATGATTGTTGGAGAATGGCATATAATCATGTGTAATGTAGTTTTTCCACCAGGAATTCCATTGCTGACCACAATAAAAAAAAATAAAAAATAAGTTGGAATAATGCATACTGATGGCTTTAATGAAAGCATATACCATCGATTAACATCCTTGTAGCTCACAGCAGGTCTGCCTTTAATGGTTTATAAGTTATCATTAAAAATCAATTCCCTTATGGAGAAAATGAATGGGATCTTTACTTCCAGAACCCGACTGTTCCACTGTATTGATTAACACTATCCAACAGCCACATGACCTAGGTGATGTTAACCTAAAAGTTTTTTGAAGAAAGATTTCACCAACAAACTGGCGTTTTGTTATTTGGAGTAACATGCACCGATGAATTGTTCACAATGAGTCCAGGATCATGAATTAGGAAAGCAAATGGGTTCAATTTTGATTTCGCATTGACTTTAACATCCGTAAACTCTGTGAGACAAACACGTGCGCAGGGCGAGAGCCGCCACAGTGATTTATCTGATTCAATTAGCCTGCAAATGTAAAACAAGTCAGTTCAATAAAGAGCTAAAACCTCCCTTTCTTTCGTTCGTTCATCTCTCGCCCTTCCTCCCTCAACCTCCCTCTCTCTGCTGAATAATGAGAGTGTGTAAATGCTTAATTAGATTAAAAGGGTGTGTATAACCATATCAAGATGTTGTGTGTGTGTATGTTGAGATCTCTCTACATTAGCACTGTGTTATTGTGGGCAGGGCTGAGAATTTATGACGCACAAAAACCCTGAAACATCAAACCCATTAAAGAATCCTGATTTATTCTCCGTGAGCACTGGGGAAATATATCACCCATAAAGAGGTTTGTGTGTGTGTGTGTGTATGTGTGTGTGTGTGTGTGTGTGTGTGTGTGTGTGTGTGTGTGTGTGTGTGTGTGTGTGTGAGACAGGAACTCCTGGGAAGCATGTGTTTAATAGTGGCTTAGCCGAGGTCTTTTTAGAAGTGTGTGACCTGAAAAACAAATTAGAATACAGAAGAAAACCGTAAGACATGAAAATATCACAATTGCACGCAAGGAAGACTGATCCAAATTTCCTAAAAATATTTTAAAACTAAAAAAAAAGTCATAAATTTCACATAAAAAAAAAAAAAATCATATTTTCATATAATTTTCATATTTTCTATATTTTTATATTCTTCTTTGTTTTGCATTACTGTTTTTTTTATTTTATTTTACTAATATTAAATTATTGTATTTTTAAAACTAAAAGACAGAACTAGATCCACTGAGATTATTTATATAATACAGTCTTCATTTTAATAATTAAGAGATTTCTAAATTACTAATGTTACTTCTTTAATTTGTTATTTTTGTTCAGTTCATAGATTGGTACTTTCTTAGTTCACTCTACACTGTTATTTCATGTTAATTATATTATTTTATTTTGTGCTATTTTACTAACTTCAATACTTATTGTTGTACACATCAATACTAAATAAAAAAGTTTTCAATTCTGCAATTAAATTCATTAAATTCTCCCAAACAGTGTTATTTAGTATCACCAAGATACTGTTTTTATTAATATTTTGAATCAGTTTTTATTTTTATATTTTCCATGTCCATTGTAATTTTAGTTTAAGTTGTGTTTTTGTCATTTTTAGTAGTTTGTGTGTGTGTGTGTGTGTGTGTGTGTGTATATTTTATATATATATATATAAATATATATAGACACATACAAATACTTTTGCCATAAAACAGTAAATTTACATAGAAATAACACTAAATCAAAACAGTGTATCTGAGAGCCAGATCTCCTGTTATCCATCATGCAGCGAGCAGACTCACATGCCATTAATGAAACATCTAATTAGCATATGTAAATCAAAAAATATGATGCATGTTTTATTTGACTGTCTTTGGTTTTAGGAGATCAATCGGCCATTCAGAGGGAATATAATATCAGAGCTCATGCTGCTCCTGTGGTGAATCTGTGTGCAACAGAGCTAGTCTCAATAAAACAGACAGGAGAGCAGGAGAGAGTCGTCTTTTCTCTTTTCTGAGTCAAACAAACCACTAAAAACCTCAAGAACGCTTCAATCACTGAAACTAAACTTAATCTTAAACAGTCTCACTGACCTTTGACCTGAGTTATCCACTGCTGTGAGCAGAGGGTTTTCTCAAAGACCTGTGTGAAGATAAAGATCTCATGCTGAACACCAAAGGATCATGAAGCGTCACGTTGAAGGTGCTTTTCAGAACCGTGTCCATGATGACTGGACTCAACTACAACACACACACAGCCAGAGTGTGACACATAATGTAAAGGAAATGTTTTTAATACAATTAATACATCTTCTTTAATACATATATTTGATTTCATTTTTATCACAGTAAACTGTATACATATATATATATATATATATACATATATACATATATATATATATATAAATAATTTTAAATTATTTTTAAAATGTATTTGTTTAAATAAATTATTAAATACATAGATAAATAAATAATTAAATAATGTTTAAATAATTAAACATTTAAAAAAAATGTATACAGACATATATATACACATTTGTTTTTATAAATTATATATAATTAAATACATATTAATAAAAATAAGTATGTATATAATAAATGTGTTATTCATGTTTATTTTACTAGTCATATATATATATATATTTATACATACATGTTACATAAATATAAATATATGCAATACATACCTCATATGCTCCAGGTCCAGGGGTCTTGTCTTTAGGGCTTTTGAAGCGATCTTCTTTTGAGACAATCAGTGCAAGTTTTGAGCCTGATTTAACATCTGGACTATAATGAGCCGGACCTGAAAACCACAAATAAACAACAGCTAGTTTAGCTTGAATACTTGTACATAACTAATAAAACTATAAAACTCCACATTTTGTCAGTCAGGCATGAGCAGAAGATCCCAGGCATAGAACAACAGTCCCAATCAGACAACTTTTAAAGAAAATAACAAAAATACAACCTTCACATTTCAGCTTTTAATCACTGAATGTTTAGCCCAACCAACTTCCAGTGTAATATTTCTGCTTTGTTTGCTTCAGTAAATCAACAGCAGGCCACATATGCCATGAAGATGAACTTTAATAACTTTAATAACTGTCAGAGCTTGGGTCACCTGGGGTTTCAGGGTCGTAGTGGGGGAAGGCGGGGTCTCTGGGGGCGGCAGACAGGAAGCAGCTCTGTCGTTTGCGTGCTTTCTCGTTCCGCGGCCTGCTATAGTGATGGAGGCCGTGTATCCTCTCAAATGATTCACTCACGTTATATGAGCCTGGCGGAGGTGTATCCTGCCAAGAGAAATCTAATATCTAACTACAGCATCATAAACATCATCTGCACAATGTGTTTACAGCAAGTACATATGAGCCAGGAGGCTGTGCGTGTGTGTGTGTGCTCTAAGTGCATTACTGTGAACACAATTTTTGCTTGTTCCTACAAAACTAATGACGAATAAAATTGCTACAGATGCTGTACATAGAAATTAAACTGTACAGAACTAGAAATATTCTAGTTATTTAGACGTGTATGTAACTATAGCACATTTGTATAACTGCATTCGGATCATTTTGGCACGGTTGTAATCACGTCCACAAACGAAAATCAACAAACCTCAAAATTCAAAATATAGATGTCAGTCAAGAGTGACAAGTCTAATGAATAAATATGCAAAGACAGTTTTGTGAAGTAAGCCACAGTCAAATAACACACACACATGCACACAGTAGCATGTCTTGTTTATAGAGCTGTGTAAACAGACATCTGTAAGCTGGGCAGACAGACAGAGGGAGAGAAACATCTAGATGAGTGAAGCTAACCAAACTTGTCAGGAACAAGACTATTTTTAAGACCATTAAAATGTTTTGTATTATGAAATCATTGTCATGACAATTAAACAAAATTCCAAATTCCCCTTTGTGTGAGGCAAAAACACAATGTAAATTTTATGTATTAAACGTATTTGATGTAATTCTACAATATTTATATTTTATGGAAATGTAATGTATTATTTAAAATAATAATAATAATTATTATAATAATAATAATAATTATTATTATTATTATTATTATTATTATTATTATTATTATATGGATAGCACCTTTCATACATAAAAAGCAAGTCAAAGTGCTTCACATGTCAGAACACAAAAACAAAAGGAAAACAAAAACAGAATTAAAAGACATCAAAGTAAAAGTGTAAAATTAGGACAATAATAATAATAATCATTATTATTTTTATTATTATTGTTATTATTATTATGTTTGTTTTTATTTGTCTGTCACAATAACAATAATGTTAACAATAATGTTTTAACTAAACAATAATTAATTAAAATCATTGAGAATAATAAGGAGTTTAAAAAAAAAACTAAAAAGTAAAACTTTCCAAAGGCATTATTGCAATTTAGTATAAATGTGCAAAATTTTCATGAAAATAATGTTGATGCAAAACATCATAATCCTAAAATTAAGCTTCATGCAACATAAAATGTCCTATTTCTTTCTTTTGATTTTGTGGTGAAATGTGATCTGGGTGTGATTTGGTGGGACTGACGCAGACGGTGTGTATGTGATGTTATTTGTGAGGGAGCAGACATGTGTCTAATAAAAGCGAGGAGCAGACGTGAGGCGAGGAGCTGGGCTCATAATGAAATATTTGTAGCATCTGCATCAGAGCGTCTGAGTCAAACACTCTCTAGGTTACACAATCTCACATACGGACACTTCTGCGTTCTCATATCTTGCGTTGTATAATTACTGATGTTAGATATGGACAGGATTTAATCGGAACTCTCCATGAAGCCAAACTATCAGGGCTTTCCCACTGAATTCAAGTTTATGTAAACACACACAGTAAAAATCTGAACTTTTAGGACAGGTTGTGTTTGACTTATTACTGAGAAAACTTGTATTGCTCGGAGTTTGCTCTTTTATAGCTCAGAACACGTAGTTTCAGTGAAGTTTTATTTAAAGTATCAACTTCTTAGATGTTTCTGCTAAAAACAGACATAAATGAGTCAATAACTGAGGTACAGTCGGAATATAGAGTTAAAAATAAATGTGGAGCAGTGTAGATCATTTGTTCAGAGAAGAATTTGATGAGAAATGTTTGAGCATGTTAACATCTCTTGGTTTTTTTTTGCAGATTTTAGTATCTTGGCAACTCTCAATATCAAAAGTATCTCAAAAGTATCAATTTGCTCTCCATTTCATGTCTAGGAGAAACTATTGAGCTATTAAAGAGATCTCATTTGTGTTTTTTCTTCCCTATGAGAGTCTAAAGATGAATTCGTTCAAAGTGTTGTGTGTGTCTTACTTTGGCGAACAGTGAACCCACAAGTCTGTCAGTGGCAGATTTAAAAGCAGCTGTACTCTGTTTCTTATATAACGCTTCAGTCGTTTTCTCCACCTGCAGCAAACACGAAAGAAAGAAAATATACAAGATTACTACAAGCTTCTTTAGAATACTTGGTTCTGATTGGTCAAGCACAGCATTCCGCAGTCAAATATTTATGTATAATGACCGATTCATATTAATTGGAATTACTGAGATTCAAATAACACTTACATTTGGGTCTGCTCTTCTCATAACTGGAATATAGCACACAAGTCATATGTTTACATACTTTTTATAATACTTGGATGACAGCTGCTGATCACGGTCTACTTCTCGTGTAAGAAAAACAGCATAGTGGAAATTCTCTAAAACATCTCTCCCCCAGAAGAAAATGAATTAAGGCGAATACATGATGACAGATCTTATACTTTCGGGTCAAATATTTCTTTTTATTATGGGCTTGTGTAGTTTTAGCAGTCTGTGTGGTCTCTGTCGACAGAAAAAACTCCTCTCTGGTTCAGCTTATAAAGGAAAATCATAATCTCCACTATCGTGACGCTAGAGATAAGATGCAGCAGGTCCTCATCTCAGACTCAGGTTGAGTTCAGAATGAAATACTAGCTTTCTGCAAAATGTATATACACTATTTTTAAGAAACTTTACTAAAATTCAATGAAATCAAAGTGTTTATGTTGCCTATGTAGTCCACAGCCTCATCATATACAATCAGTGTTGGGTAAGTTACTCTAGAAATGTAAAGGATAGTGCACCAAAAAATGAAAATTCTGTCATAAATTACTCAGCTTCATTTCATTCCAAACTGGAACGAACACAAATGAAGATATTTTTGATAAAATCCGAGAGCTCTCTGACCCTCCATAGACACCAAGCAACTGACACGGTCAAGGCCCAGAAAGGTGGCAAGGACATCGTTAAAATAGTCCATGTGACATCAGTGTTTCAACCGTAATGTTATGAGAATACTTTTTGTGCACAAAGAATACAAAAATAACAACTTCAGTTCAACAATTTCTTCTCTTCTGTGTCAGTCTTTGACACACATTCACTAGTCGGCGTTCTGACTTAGAAAGTCCATCTCTCTTAGTTCATCGTCTGTATATTCTGGTTCAAATAGTAAAGGTTGGACAAAGAAACTGAAACGAAAGAGAGGAAATTGTTGAATAAAGTGATTATTTTTCTTTTCTTTGAGCACAAAATATCTTTACTTTCAAAAAAATTACGGTTGACGTCACATGGACTATTTTAACAATGTTCTTACTACCTTTCTGGACCTTGAACGTGGTGGTTCCCTTGCTGTCTGGAGGGTCAGAAAGCTCTAGGATTTCATCAAAAATATCTTAATTTGTGTTCCAAAGATGAACAAAGGTCTTTCAGGTTTGGAACGACATGAGGGTGAGTAATTAATGACAGAATTTTCATTTTTGGGTGAACTATCCATTTAATTACCATGCAGCTACTAATTACATCTTCGACAGTGTGATAAGATTACTGTACTAATTACTCTAAAAAGTATTACATTACTTATTACTACTAATACATAGGCATAAAACTTCTATTTTAAATCTTTCAAATTAATTCTGCTTTTAATTCTTTAAAATAAATAATACAAATTTGCATAAATTATTCTTGAACTGACCAGAGTGTTTAAAAGGAGGTCACATTAAAACGGGTGCCCAATCCTGGTCCTGGAGATCTACCTACCTGCAGAGTTCAGTTCCAACCCTGATCAAACACACCTGTCTGTAATTACCAAGTGCTCCTTCAGATCCTAATTAGTTAGTTCAGGTATGTTTGATCGGGGTTGGAGCTGAACTTTGCAGGAAGGTATATCTACAAGGACAGGATTAGGCACCCCTCCATTAAAACCATACATTTTTATATTAGATGTTAAATGTTGATGTTAAATCCACTATTGTTTTATATAGAATTGTTCTATAGTCTATACAGTATATAATGCAATTACATCAGAAGTAACTGTAATTAATTAAAGTAATCCCTTACTTTACTTTTTCAAGGGAAATGGAAATATATATATATATATATATATATATATATATATATATATATATATATATATATTGCAGTAATTAATTACTTAGTAATACATTACACCCAACACTGTATACAATACACATCAAAAAGGAAGTTTGTGGTTGCTGTTACTTCTGGTTCATTTGTCACACTTGCAATGGAAGGTCTAATCAAGTGCATTGCATTGTGGGATACAGTATCCCCCACAGTGTGCTCTGTTTGCATATTGGACATTTTGGCAAATGCAGTATTTGCATGTGCACTTGATAGACACTACTGTGCAAAAGTTTGGGGTCAGGGAGAGATTTTTTATTTTTTATTTTTTTTTTGAAAGAAATGACTTTTATTCAAGGATTCATTAAATTGATCAAAAGTGTGAGTAAAAAAGTCGGTGAGAATCTACAGGGCCAGCAGGATTCATTCACTGCTCTTATCTATGCAGGCAGAGACCGTGAACAAGGAACAAAAGCAGAGGAGAGTCCATAAAGACCTCCACTGTGGTCAGTTTGCTTCAGGAATTAGGCCAGCTGGACACTCACACTGGAAATGATGGACGTTTCTGAGGAAAACAGCCCATAAAGTCCCAATATCCCGAGTTTACTGTGAAAAACTTCAAAGGCAGCGAGGGATTCGGCATCTACAACACACACCGTTATCATCCTGAATCTGTTATTCTTATTCTCCTGTAAATCTACCACAGAGTTTACCAAAAGACCACAATTATTATAGTTACTGTTTCTACAGAAGAACCATAACTAGATCTGAAGAAAATGTGGTGCTTACGCTTGCAAAATTTCATCCATTGAAGGTACAATGAAGTGGTTGTTGCTTTCGCTCCTCCTCCTAAGAATCGGCACTCACGTTGGTTGCCAAATTGAGAATGCACAACAGGAACAATTGAAATTGACAATGAAAGGCGAAGAGCCTTACACTGTAAGTTAATGAACTGATTTAACCGCATTTTAATATTTCTTTGGTCACAGAGCTTTCTAGATGGATGCCGGGGTGTTTTAGGTTGGGTAGAACTAGGGCTGTGCAATTAATCGAAATACAGTTTCAATTTCGATTTCTGCCTCCAACGATTATGAAAGTACAATAATCGAGATAAAACGTTTATTGCGCCCCATTTTGCCCCCTTTTCAGTGGTGCACTTTCGCTCCTCCATAAAAGCCCAATTTCATGTGCAAATCAGTAAAATCATGTAACATGACTTTTGCAAAATGGGATGTGCTTGATTTATTTAAGTTGATGTATTCATGTTTTTAAAAGCGTGAAAAAACTTGCGCTGTTCCTCGGGAGGATTTCTGTGATGCGCTCAGAGACGGAACAGAACACGGACATGTAAAGTCATCTTTTAGCTGAATGTATGCGCCTAAATGGTCAAATTGTATGTATGTATATTGTATTATGTTTGTTTTTTGTCTTTTTCATTTTTTTTTTTTTTAATTCTTGTCTGTGTTTTCCATGTCTGGGACTACGGATGGAAATTAGCACTGTGCTAAATCTGGCATATTTATGTCAATTTATATTGTACGTTCATTAATATGCATTGTCCCATCCAAATAAAAAAATAAATAAAAAAAATACACACAAAAATGTGTCAAAATGCAGTGCTTAGTGATTATTCACATAAACCCTTGTCAGTTATATAATAAATGAACGTAAACAGTCGAGAATGAAAATATGTGTGTAACAGTAAATTGGGATCGTGCGGCTCTTAAAGTGACAACGGGGTATATTCCTGCTGCGACTGTGTGCTTAATATTAATCAAACAACAAAAGACAAATTCAAAATCACACACTGCAAGACATTTTGTAGCTTTAATAAGTAACAAATGAACTTTAATTCTTACAGTGAAGACTATGTTGTTTTATTTTAAAATAGATTATTCATATATATCGATCACTATCTTTAAATAAATCATTCATATGAAGTTTTGGTCATATGGCCCACTCATAATCGTGTTAAATAATCGTGACTACAATATTGACCAAAATAATCGTGATTATGATTTTTGTCATAATCGAGCAGCCCTAGATAGAACCCAGTTCTGACTCAGTTCCTTTGCTGGCTTCCATGGTGGTAATACGGCTGTGTTTTCTACCAACTGGCAACCCAGGGTGTCAAAATCCTACTGGGTAAACCAGCAGTGGGTGGAGTCAGTCACCAAAACAAAAACAGACGTTCTGACACAGAACGCAAATTTCAAAGTAGAATAACTGATTAAAGATTTTTCAGAAAAAAACTGAGCATATTTCTTAAATATTTGAAAACAGTATTTTTATGCTTTAGTACAGTCAAAAAAATTATATATAGCACCATTAATTCTGACCGCTTGGAAAAGTAAAAGCACACCTCTCCTTAACAAGCCTACAAGCAATTCAAGGCTGCATTCCCATCTGCCGCATGAATGATTGATACTTCATTTAAAAACCTCACCCTGCACACGAGCAACAGTAATTAATAGTGACATTTGCCATTAAGTGCAGCAACTGCGGTATTTTGGCTAAACCTATGGTAAGTTTTGAAAGGATAGGCTCTAGATTGTAGACTGACATTTAGTGAATGCTGAGAAATATTCAGTTCAAGGGGATTTATGGAAGATTTATTCGATTCATTGGATGAAACTCTCTGAAAAGTCTGCATAAGCTCCCAAGGGCGCTGGCAGATTAGCGCACAATAGACAATAGACAATGAGTGCACACTTTCTGGGTTGAAGAAGTGCTCACCTTGTACTCAGTCGGCCCCGGGCGGCTCATTTCCTCTTTGCTGGGGAGGAAAAGCCGGCGTGGTGCAATAGAGCCGAAGGCGCCCTTCCTCGTGCTCTCCAGACAGGCTTTCTTCAAACTCTCATAAGCCAGGCCATACTCAAACACATTATAGGCACCGGGACCTAGCAAAGACATGCACAAGTAAGACGATTAGTTACTACTGGAGCTGCACTAACTAGGGCTGCTTGATTTTGATGGTTATTCAAAAATTTGACGTTGGTAAGATTTTTTTAATGTTTTTTTAAGGAAGTCTTTTCTGCTCATAAAGGTTGCATTTATTTGATAAAAATACAGTAAAAACTGTAACATTGTGAAATATTTTTACTATTTAAAATAACTGTTTTCTATTGTAATATTTGTTAAAATATAATTTATTCCTGTGATGCAAAGTTGAATTTTCAGCATCATTACTCCAGTCTTCAGTGTCACATGATCCTGCAGAAATCATTCTAATATGCTGATTTACTGCTCAAGAGACATTTCTGATTATTATCAGTGTTGAAAACAGTTGTGCTGCTTAACATATTTTTGGAAACTGCTATAAAATGTATTTTTTAGGATTCTTTGATAAATATAAATTTGTACCAGTATTTATTTGAAATATAAACATTTTGTTACTTTATAAACCGTCACTTGTGATCAATTGAATGTGTTTTTGCCGACTATAAAACTGGGTTAAATCAGGTAAAAAGATTTTTAATTGCAGGTTACCACTTTTTATAGTGTAGTTCATTGAGTTCATTGCACTTTGACTACTTTGAATGTAATTACTGATAAAGACAATTAAATTCAAACTCTGAAAACACATCAAATTAAGTAGAAAGTAGTTCAATGGAAGGCAACAAAAATCTTTTCTTAAAAAAAAATAAAAATTTGAGACCACTGACACAAAATAATACAACAAGCACTTTTGGCATACTATTTTCAATGTACTATGATTTGTGATGCACTAATTGTAATTTTGCATACCAGATAGTATGCAATTTAGAATGCATCTTGAGTGTTTTGATTGGTCGCTTTGAAAGTAGCTTGCAATCTGATTGGCTGCAGTTGTAAAGCATTTGTGTAGCAGTATGAAATCTAATGTTAACCTCATGTTTGCCCCTCTGGCAAGCGCACCCCAAATCTGACCTCTCACTGCGTTTCACAAGTAAAAGTCATTAAATTCAGAATACTGAACAAATTCACATGCACACAGAAAAACACACAGGTACAAACCTGGCGTAGCTTTCGATCTGTTTTCTGGCAGGAAGCGTACAGCTGTCAGGCCGAAAGGATTCTTCTTCACCCCTCTCCCTTTCTTCAGGATCTCCAGAGCACAGCGCGGGTCATTGTACGCACCTACAGGGGGCGTCTCATCCTTCACCGGACTGAACCGCTACAGAAAACAACACAATACCGAGATCAGACGAAAGTGACGTTCAAGAGGCTCACACATTCACAACACATTTTACTTCTGTCATTACATTTTACTAAAAGACTATGAAGACTATTTAAATAACGTGCACTGATGAGATCAGAAATGTGAATTAAACAAGTACATAAGGTTTAATTTGATTTCATGTGACTTCAGGAGAGTTTATTCTAGAGCAGCTGTTATTAGCAGGTACGAATGTCCAAAAATAAATGAGATTGTTGTTGCCTGAGCTTGAGACAGGAAGGGTGGACTCAACACAGGAGCGTGTGGGTTACTGGGCATCTCAAACTGACTCTTTATGTAGTATTGCCCTGGTCCTGGAACACCCTAAAAATACACACACTTATGAAAAATGCACACATAATGAAAACCAAAGTTATTTGTACCCACACAGAAAAGCATCCATGCAGAAATACATCTAAACTTGAGCTCAAGTCTTGTTGCAATAGTGCCCTCTACAGCCAAGACAAAACGGCTACATGCAAGCTTGCAAAATAATACTCTGAAAAATCGAACTCTTTGAAATGGAACAGTTTGTTGAAACTTTGAAAAGTTTGCATTTGTGTTTTTGAGCATCATATTTTAAATATCAGGCTTTTATGGCTCATATAGTATGATATAGTGAGAATATGGAGGAAAAACACCTCTATTTTATTCAGAGTGCAGATTTGGTGCAGATGCTGATATTTATATGGCCAGAAAGTAAGATGAAACTCTGATAATAAGTTGGTAATGTAAATCAATGAGATCTTTATAACAGCAGATACTTACATAAAATGCATATAAATATCATAGAATGGCATGTAGAAGATTGTGTACAACAGGTAAAAAAAAAATGCATCAAATATGATACAGTAGGCTTTATGAATTTAAGTTATCATATCAGTGTGTTTCAAAATTGTCATTATTTGGACATTTCAACTTGGTGCCACAGAATTGACACACTTTGGCTGTAACTTGCAGCTTCAGTGGCATCAAATGTCTTTGTAAATACAAAAACAGCACATGTCCAAAACTATTTCCTCTGATGGCTACGCACAAGTAACAGAGACCAAATACAAAGGATATGAGGTTTAAACCTTCTTCTCCTCCTGTAGAGCCACCAGCTCATGGTATCGAGGGATGACCAGCTCTGAACGGCCTCTCTGATCTCGTCTGAGATTCACATTCTCATAGTGGACAGTGTGATCCCTGATACACACACAAACACACACACACAGGGATGCACAAAATCAAGTATTTAATCAAACACACCATACAGTGCTGCAGGGATGATTTATTTTTGGTACTTCTGGTTCCGTCGTCATAAAGTCAATGGGTTTTTTGAATGAGTTTTTGATTAAATTCCTGAAATAAGGTCTGTGGTTAAACACAAGCTCAAGATATTTTCAATTTTTATTGTGCAGCATAAAATACATCATTAATACCCCCTTGTGAATTTTTAAGAAGCTAAACGTTGGAAGTCATGTGACTGTGGTGTAGTTCATTTATAGCCAACATTTAGCTTTTTACTTCTGCCGATTATATTTAGGTTTCAAAACCCATAGATGTTGTTCATTTGTGAAGATTATCATGATGAACAAAACGTAAAAATCATAAACTTTTGTTGGACACAGTTTATTTTCTGCAATAATCCAAAAGCCAATCCTATTGGGTTTCTCAAGGGAACCAGGATGAGGCTAATTTCTGGGTTGGACAACAAAAACAAACAAAAATGGTCTATCTTTCAACAATTTTATGTCATTAAAATGGCAAATCCAGTGACTAGGTCTTCCTCAAAAGCTTACCATATTAACTCATCATCTTGTGACTTACTCCCATAATTTGAGGACAATTTAGTCAGTCGGATTACATTTTAAAAGATAAAGGAAGTGATTTTGAGTTTTGTGTGCAGAATTCATCTGACGGTCAGAGAACAGACTGCGGTTGGTCCGGAGCTCTGCCGTCTGTAAAATTTATTCTGAAGCATCTGCACATGGCAAACCAAGTCCAGATGCTTCAGAATAAATTTTGCAAGACAATGCAAATGCTGCTGTGTTACAGCTAAGAAAATCTGCATCAATCAAACTCACTCTTGTAGATCATAATGTCCTGGTCCAGGTCCTTCTCCACCCGTTACCTGCTCTCTCCGGCCCGACATCTTCTCGAAATGCACACCTTTATACTTCTGAGAGGACGACAGATCCTCCTACAAAATGCCAAAAAAAAAAACAAAGATATTTTTCAATATATATTTTTGTAATTTCAATCCTTTCACCTTGAATGTTTGTTCCTGAGCCCAACTCACTTATCAGTACTTTCATCGGATAATAATACAGACTTATGTTTTAAAGGGAAACTATTATAGCGCCTACTCTAACACTCAAAGTCTACTAAGACCATTTACTGAATTGAAACTAAGCTGCAAAAAAACCCTCATCATTCAGAAAATATCATGATTAGATGATCAAAACTCTCAGTACATTAAAAGGAAAACTTCAGCATGTCTGCTAAATTAATATTTGAAATGTATAAAATGTAGTTATTTGTATGAGGTAGACACAAAAAATGAATATTAACACCTTATCAGTATTAATATAAAATTTCTCATTTAATTATTTTACCAACATAACATTATTTTTTTATTCTTTATACAAACACACATTTTTTTCCTATTATTTATTTTTTCTTTGCCAGATTATATAGGTAAAAAATAAGTAAAAAATGGCTTTTCTAGTATATTTCACAACCTGATTTCACTTTGGACTATGTTAAGTTTTAGAAATTACTTTTGAATCATTTTGTAATTTTTCACATTTTCATGAATTTTGTGGTTTTGTCAGATTTCATAAGTTGAAAAAAAACAGCTAACCATTTTTATAGTATATTTCATGACCTGATATCTATGTAAAATTTTTAGAAATTATATTTGAGACTATATATGACAAAACTGATTTATACTGACAGAATGGATTTATAATATATTTATTATACCGTTTATGTATATTTTACTATTTATTTATTTATTATACAATTTATTTATATTTATTATACTGTACAATATCAAGTATTATCCATAACAGATGGTTATTCGTCATAATAAATCATAAATTGCATTGGCCAAATTTTCAATGTCAGTGCATTCATAATGAAACCTTGATGAAAATGGTTGATTAACCTTGATGAACCTCATTGAGCTGCATGTTTTATGTACACTATGGCTCACTATAGGTTTTGGTCACTAAGTGGTCTTCAGTGAAACTAAATAAAGTGCTACAAAAGTGTAAAAAAAATGTGCAAAAATAAGTGTAAAAAAGTGTTTAATTTACAAAAAAGACTTTAAAATGGGTGGAATATGTGTAATCAATGAGCAAAACCTGAGACAGAGAGACAGAAACAGAGATGCATCATGACGGATGGCCCTGCCCTCTGATAAAGAGTTCTTCCCCTTCTAGAGGAAGTTGGCAGCTCAATGGCAAATGAAAGATGATTTGATTAAAGCTGAGTCCAGCATCTGCTGCATTATTGTAAGTGAATATTGAAATATAACATAAAGAATAATTACCCAGGGTTTTCGGTCCTGACAGTAAAATGGATGAGTGCTGCGCTTTGTGACTTTTTAAAATAATGCAGCGATCATTAGTAATGGAAATAGGCCCGGCACTAATGATGCGGAGCGAAGGGGCATTAGACGCTCTTCTGTTAATGGACACATCTGACCTCACACACACACACACACACACACTCAAAACACTCCATTAGACGTGTATCTTTTTCACGGAGTGCACATCCACACACTGCTCGTAATCTGTCTGACCGGTACAGGACTGTAGAAGGCCGGGCCGAGGGTCTGGTCTCTGGTGGGGGGTTTGTGCCGGTGCAGGACACCTTGAGCATCCTCTTCATATCCGAACGCTTGTCCAGGAGACGGGATGGACGGGGCATCAGGATTCAGCAGCAACCTAGTTGCTTTAGAGACAGCCTGCAGACAATGTAATGACATATAATCAAATACACATATCAGACCATTAATAGCTGCAAGGAAAAAGTATGCAAACCCTTTGCGTTTACCAGGATAGTTGCATTAATTGCAAATAAAATCTGATCTAAACTTTAAAATAAACTAAATTGTGTGTTTTTATTGAATACTTCTCTAAATATTTTGGGGGACATGTGATTAATTGGTGTGAAAATATCAAACAGGTTTTAGCACCTTATGCAATAATTTATTATTTATTTATTATAATTTATTATAATAATTTATAATTTAATAATTTATTATTTGTTACAAAATATAATTTGTTATATTGTTTTTTACTTGATACTTGATCTCATATGCAAAAAGATGCAATGATCCTACAAAACGTGGTTTATTATCTATTATTTATTTATTACAGGATTTATGCGAAATATAATTTGTTATATTTTTATAACAAACATAATTTGTCACAAAATATAATTTATTGTAATTTGTTACAAAATATAATGTTATATATAATAAAACGTACTTGTTATATTTTTATATTTTTGTTGTATTTTATATATGATAATTTGTTATATTTTTAAAACAAATATAATTTGTTATAAAATGTAATTTATTAAAATTTGTTACAAAATATAATTTGTTATATTGTAACATTTTTAACAACACTTGGATAAATGGTTATATCTTTATAACACATAATAATAAAATTTAATTACAGTCCATATGATAATCCAAACTTTTATTTAGTTAAATATTATAATTTGTTATATTTTTATATCACATATAATTTGCTATAAAATATAATTTATTATAATTTGTTAAAAAATATAATTTGTTATACTTTTACATTTTAACAACACTTGGATAAATTGGTATATGTATCTTTATATCTCATCATAATAAAATTCAATTATAGTCCATTTAATAACCCAAACAAATGTCTCACCTTCGGGCTCTTCTCTGGATTGGTTGTTCTTTTCCCTGCAGGTGAAACATCATTTGTAACATCGTACGCTCCCGGTCCCGGCACATCTGACACCACGTCATCAAAGCGCTTGGAGCGATTCTGAAGACTCTTTCCTCCCAAAATGTGATTCTGCAATATTCCAGTTATAAGTTTGCATTCATCACTGATATTAATTGCTTGCGAGGTGATGTTATGAAAAAAATGTAATGTACCCTGGTTATGTCATTGTTGTACTGTCCTGGTCCAGGAGAGAGGAGACCACTGCCCGACCCCAGGAACCCAGACTCCCTACCGGACAGCGAGAGGAAGGGGGCATACGAATCTGAAACATAAATAAACACATACATGATACATACATACAGAATACATATTATTCTTAGTAGCAATAATAATAAATAAATTAATAAAAATATATATTATCCTATATATAGTATACTATACAAATGCAATAGCCTTGTAGATGATCACAGGTGCCTAAACAAATAATAACCCAAAAAGGTTGCATGCACAATCTAATGCCATACGAGAAACTTTTCAAATCCTTTATTCTCTAGTTTTTAGAAAATGGATCTATATAGGCTACCAGTATACTATATGATCTTAAAAACCTAATGAAACATCAAGAACTCGTCTTCATATGAAAAAAAAAAAATGGATCTTGAGAAGAAGAAGAAGAAGAAGGCTCTGCAAAGAACCATTGAAGAACCTCTTGATACTTCCTAAGAGTAATTTCTGAGCTTCTTGTCAGGTTTAGGTTTTAAAATTGACCATTTCTTGTCAAAAAATGAAACTCACCTCTTTTACCGTTCAGAGACCTGCTGATATTATACGATCCTGGTCCAATTTCAGACGTGGTGCCGCTTAATGTCAAATGTGTGAATCTGGGAGCTCGATCATACATGCTGATTAATTATTTATATTATAGGCTACAACGCTGAAACGTGTTTAATTAACTAATGTAACACTGTGAGCGCAGTGAAGCGTCTCTCGGTCACTGGAGCGCGTCCCCGAGTTGCCTGGACGCCAATGACGGACACGTGGTGTTCATGAATATTAATTAGGTAAATGGAGACGTTCGTAAACTACCTGAAGCAGCCAGTCACTTTTAATTTAACTTTACCTATTATTATTCATGAGTTAATTCGTTGCCTGGACACTGAAACGCGGTCATGGGTGGAAAAACACTAAACTATGTAGAGAAAAGTGTTCATTCGCATTCAAACCTCAATAAACAAACAAACGAACGAACATTTATTCTTTATTAAACAAGGTTAAACACTAAAATAATAATGAACGATAACGATAAAATGAGGAGTGTTAGTAAAACTAACATAAACACGACGCTTTTTTTCATCATTTGTTAAACAAACAAAACCGACCTCTTATTTATATACTTCAGGAGGTAATGTAAATTTAAATATAACTTATATTAGTGTTAGATTACATACAAACAAATGAGGAAAAACACAAGCAGTGTAGGCCTCACCTAAATAAAGAAACCAACAATATTAGCAGCGTCACAGAAAAAGCCTAAAGCAGAAGTGAAATCACAAAACAATGAGAAACTTTAGGAAATTATACTACTTTATCATTTAAAAAGTGTTATTCATTTATAGGTCCTCTAAAGAGTTTTTACGGCCAAAATAGATTGAAATGTAAAGTTCTGGCTGCTAAAGAAAACTTTGGCTGATAACGAAACTGTCACGATATCAGAATTTCCTAATAGAAAAAATGCCCAAAGCAGAAGTGAATTAATAAGGAGAAACTAGAATAAATTATATTTTTGTATTATTATTATTATTATTTTAAAATTTAAAAAGTGTCATTAATTTATGATTAGTTCCTCTAAAGTGTTTTATGGCCCAAATAAATAGACGTAATGTTTCAGCTGCTTAAAACGAAAACTTCACTGTTCATCCGCGCCGGTGTGTGGCGCTGCGGCGGCAGATCGGCTGTTCACGAACCTGCGCGAGGATCCCCGAAGAACCGTAAACAAAGAGATCCAGCAGAACAGGGTCACGGAACCACGGCTGCTGCTGCTAAAAACATCAGCTGTAAGTTGAAATACACTGAACACACTTTATGAATCGCATATTCTAGTGCTGTACGCTTGGAAACAGCAACAGGAGTGCGGAGAACTCATTGTCGTGGCACTTTTGTTTGTTTATATGTGTGTCCCGCAGTGAAAGCAGGACACGTTGTTGGTCGAGCATGCCCAGTAACACGGCTCAACTCCTGGAGTCAGACGATACTGAACCGGACCTCCCGGTACCGGTACAGAACCTGAGCGGGCTGAGCCTCCGGGATGAAGAGAGTCCATCAGAACTACACGACACTGCTCATCTGGGTGTCCTGGGTGCGGCGTTGGACCTTCAGCCCTTGTCCCAAAGTGGATCAGAGGAGGAAAACACCACCAACACTAACAATAACAACATCATCAGACATGATTCTGATCTGGGCCAGCTGAGGGCCCGGGCCCTCACAGCCATGGAGGCCCCGGGGACCGGTGGGCTCTTCCAGGACGGGCTGGGCGAGTCCCAGGGTTACCAGGTTCAGGGGAGCGTGATGATGGCGATGATGATGATGCAGGAGAGTGAGAGGTGTGCGCTCAATACCAGGAGGAAGAGCGTGAACACAACAGAGTGCGTGATGGTGCCCACATCTGAGCATGTGGCAGAAATAGTTGGTCGGCAGGGTGGGTTTGTTTGATTGTTAATGTGTCATCATGTTTGATATTCTAAAATCATGACTCATCTTGTCTCACTTTTCAACAGTGTTCAACAATAAGGAGGCCAGTTGGATTAGTGATTCATATTTGTACTCGCCCTGCTGATATTCTCACAGACCTCACCTCATGAAAATATATATATATATATATATATATATATATATATATATATATATACACACACACACATAAACAAAATAATTTTATTACATATATAATCAACAAAATTATTAATATAGTATTATTAATTATGTTAGCAATAATACATATATAATAATATAATGCAATATAGTATAACCTTTTTATATTATTAATAAAATAATCATGTTAATATAAACATTTTAATATTTTAACTAAATATTTTGTTTGAAAAATATATTTTGTATTTACATTAAAGTGCAAGTTTAGTTACCACAAAGTTTTACATTTAAAAAAATAAATGGTATCCATTGTTGCAGCCTATATTTCAAAACCTGAATTAACTTTGAACTAGGGCTGTGCAAATAATCGTATGTGATTCTCATACGCATCTCATCAGTAAAGGTTCTGTGATTAGCAATTAATCGCCATCACCTACTTTGAAATGGAGCGGCATTTAATACACAGAGCCGTAGTTCACTGACAAGCTAGGCAATATCGCGTTCATTATCGCAAATGAATCGCCTGCGATTAATTGCACAGCCCTACTTTGAACCAGGGTTATTATAGTTAACTCAAACAGAAACTAAAACCATAAAAAAGGCTGTTTCATTACTTGAGCAAAAATAAACCTTAACTGAAAAAAGTAAAATATAAAAAACACATTGCAGTTGGCAACATTTCTCATTTTATTTTAATGTAACTAAAATAACTATAACTGAAATAAAAAATCATAAATTAGACAATAAAAAATAGACATGTATAAATAAAACAAAAACTACTACTAATGACTAAAACTTTAAAATGAAAATAAAAACGCAAAATATAAATAAAAAACTGATTCAAAATATTTGCAAATTTTAATCTTTTTTTTTTTTAAACAAGTTAAAAGACAAAACTATTTATTTTTAATATTAGTAATAAGCCTGATCATTAGTCATAATTATTTGTAAATTGTGTGGGCCAATTTCTCAATATCAGCACATTCATAATGAAACCATGATGAAAATGGTTTTAATAATATATGCTTGCACTGACCTCATTGAACTGCATGTGTCATGCACACTATAGATTACAGCTACCCCACTTATCTGTGATGACGTGACATTCCTTCACTGCTCTGGATGAAAACAAGTTGTGTAATACTAACATGTGAACTAACACACTGACAAACCCTATCAAGTCTGTTAGTATTGACCAATCAGCATCCAGGACTGCACTAATTACTCCTGTGAAGAGCTCACTTGTCTGTCACTGTGATTGATTGATAGATAGATAGATCGATGTCTTCTTAAGCTAGCAAAGTGTTGACTTGTCTTTGTATTTCTGTTCTCTCAGGTTGCAAAATCAAAGCTCTAAGAGCAAAGACCAACACTTACATCAAAACCCCCGTGAGAGGAGAGGAACCAATGTTTGTAGTGACCGGACGGAAGGAGGATGTCATCATGGCCAAGCGCGAGATTCTGTCCGCCGCCGAGCATTTTTCCCTCATCCGGGCGTCTCGGAACAAAGTGGCACCGACAAACAGCATTCCTTGCCATCCGGGACAGACCACCATCCAGGTTCGGGTGCCGTATCGAATGGTAGGGCTCGTGGTGGGGCCAAAAGGAGCGACTATCAAGAGAATCCAGCAGCAAACCCACACCTACATCGTCACGCCAAGCCGCGACAAAGAACCGGTGTTTGAGGTGACCGGGATGCCCGAGAACGTGGATCGAGCTCGGGAGGAGATCGAGGCTCATATTGCGATGCGCACCGCGGGAAGCGTGGACACCACTGTGGACGATGACGATTTCCACTACAACGGCACCGATGTTGGTTTTGAGTCAGGCAGCAACGGAGCCTGGCTCTTCTCCGGCGGCGTTTCTAACTTCCACAGCAACGCCGCAGGCTATCGCAACGACAGCTCCAGCTCACTCGGAAGCAACTCTAGCGAGTCCTACTACAGCGGGAAAGGCAGCGCAGTGGCGGATCTCAGTCCCGGCAGCAGCGGAGGCCCATTCTGGTTCGGCGATTCCCAGTTGCCTTTGGGATCCGAAGATCCTGCGGGATACGACGGGCTAACGATGACGGCGCCGTCTGCCAATCCGACATTGTGGAGCGCTCTCGAGCGGGGAGGCGCAAGTTTGCCCACTACGCCGAGGCTCTCTCCGTCCATTCTGGCCCGTCTGTCTCCATCTCTTCCAGAGGATCATCCGCTGGTTCGGTTGGTGCAGGAGAATTCCCAGAGCCTCCCGGCCTTTGGTTCTGCGTTTTCCCCGTCTAGTGACAGCACAGGCTCCAGCTCTCCGCCGGATGTGCGCACTTACCCCAAACACAGCCAAGTTCCTGCGTGCGTACGCTGTGGAGACAACGTGGCGGCGCTTGTCCTGGGCGGGCAAAACCTCGTTTGTTTGGAGTGTTCCAACTCCATCCTGCAAAACGCATAGAGAGAGGAAAAAAATTGGGATGGGGAGGAGTAAACTGGGTTTTTTTTTTTTTTTACATTTTAAATACTTCTTCCTTATTACGATTAAATAACTGGGAAATGCAGGTTTTTGATTAATAACCACAGTTGAGTTCATCTCAAAGATTTGCGTTTAGCTGCCGCGAGCAGCGCTGGGGTTTAGCAGTGCTAAATTGCCATCACTTGTTTGTTTTTTGTTGTTGTTTTGAAAGTATCGACTTGTTTGTTTACATTTTCATGTGCCTGATTCCATGACGGTGGTGGTGTGGATTGGCGTTGTTGCTGCGAAAGCATCTGTGGCCTTTAGTTTCTGTTTCACAACACTAGAGTCGAGCAGTACACGATCATATAGAGCCGTCCTGAACTCCACCTAAGGACCACTTTGAGCATCTCCGTACACAATACGAAATTGAAGGGCATTGCATGTCGTCGTGAAAGGAATAGTTCAACCTAAAATTAAAATTTGCTGAAAATGAGCTCACCCTCAAGCCATCCAAGATGGATGAGTTTGTTTCTTCATCAGAACAGATTTGGAGAAATTTAACATTACATCACTTGCTCTCCAATGGAGAAAGCAATATTATTGATAGTGGACTCTTATTTTAGACAGTTTGAAGTTAAAATGTCTTGATGATGGATTTGTTTCTTACAAACATGCAGCTCTTCACTTCACAAGACGTTAATTGATGGACTGGAGTGGTGTGGATTACTTGTGGATTATTGTGATGTTTTTATCAGCTGTTTGGACTCTCATTCTGACGGCACCCATTCACTGCAGAGGATCCATTGCTGAGCAAGTGATGTAATGCTACATTTCTCAGAATCTGTTCTGATTAAGAAGCAAATTCATCTACATCTTGGATGGCCTGAGGATGCCAATTTTCTGAAATGTTCAATTTCAGGTAAAGTATTTCTTTAAACGTGAGCAAAATGAATTTGCGTGAATGAATTGCTCATGAATCAGTTCGTGCATAAATTGCTGTGTTAAACTGTCAAATTACATTCAGGTAGTTTTTAGATAAATTTAAACATTGCTTGTGTTTCAAACCAATTTCGCATTCAATTAAATATTTCCATCCACATATTTGTAAACAAAATTTGGGATATCGTATTTAAAAAGCTGGATGGAAGTAGTGCTGTCAAATGATTAATCGCGATTAATCGCATCCAAAGTAAAAGTTTTTGTTTACATTATATATGTATGTGTACTCTGTGTGTGTGTGTGTGTGTGTGTGTGTGTGTGTGTGTGTGTATATATATATATATATATATAAGTATATATTTTGAAAATATTTACATGTATTTATATGATGTATAAATTCATATTCATATAATTTATATTATATAAATATATTTAATATATAAACATATTTTTCTGAAATATATACATGCATGTGTGTGTATTTATATATACATAATAAATACACACAGTACACACACATATATTTTGTAAACAAAAACTTTTATTTTGGATGCGATTAATCGGGATTAATCATTTGACAGCACTAGATAGAAGTGCCAAGATGTGCACTAAAGTAAAAATAAAAAATAATGCACATAGAAAATGTTTGCGCTCAATTGAGGTGTCTAGTTTTTTTGGTTGGGAATAGAATGTGCACAAATTATGATGGAAAAAAATTACCAAATAAACTCCTGGATGTGCAATAAAGAAAGTCAGCACACAATTGCTTTCCTAAACATCAGACTTCCCCAAAAGCACCAACTTTTTATTACTCATTTTTCCAGGAGTGAAGAATTTATTCTCTTGAACGCATGGTGTTTTATTCTCAAAAGTTTTATGCGATATTCCACTGTTTCACACAAGTATGATTCACAACTTTTAATGGAAACAATAACTAGAGTGAACTGTTTCACACACGAGGCCCTTTTTCGTTGTTTTACAGTATGTGTTTGTAAAGACTCCTCTCTTTGCCTTAAATGAATGGGTCCTGCCAGGACATCGTACTGAGAGGAACGGGTCGTTTAGGACCTGAGAGGATTGATTTTGTCAAAGATGATGTGGTATAAACTTCTCAAAGTGTAGGTTGACACGGCTACTTGCGCCTGTTTACTTTGCACAAACATCACTAAACTCAGAGAAACTAAGGCGTCAGAGATCCATAACCTCTCAAGATTCACCTTGAAAGGTTTTTTTTTTTTTTTTTTTTTTTTTTACAATTTTGTAGTATTTCTGTAGTTTATATTTCATATTCATATATATATATATATATAAGATTTAAGATATATATTAAGACTATCTGGCGAGCAGTCGGCTGCCGTAAGTATTAGCTTGTAGAGTATTGATGTTAGGTACTATAGAGCAGGAAAGAGCACACCTGCATGTTTTATTATCTAACGATTCCTAAACTGCAACAAAAAAGCCAAGGATCCAATATAAATATATACACGCTGCATTAGGTCTGCATACTACCACGTTATGAACAAAATAAAAGTCCTTAGTTAAACATGACTAGGAATTTTATGTTTATCAGAGGGATTTTTTACCATCACACTGCAACAATGTTTCTGTATTTGATAATTTTACTGTTCTTTTAATATGTATATACATTTATGCAGGGACATGAAGGCATATAAGTTGTATTCTTAAAGTTTAAAATATATTTTATGATAAATGGCCGTACTGTCCTGTGGCCAAAGCACTGATATTATATATTTGCTGTAAAAAAGAATCAAGATTTTTATTTTTCTGATATTAAAAGTTCCTTAATAAATTGTTTCATTTAAAACCTATGTGCTCTGTGTGATTTGAGTTTTATCTTCAGCTAGGACTTGTCCGTATTTTTGCATCCCAAGCTGCGGTCGAACTGTTGTTGCAAAAATCAATCTATGAATAAAATATCTGATGAAATTCATGAAAAGCACAAAGTTTGGTAGCATAGTTCTCCCTTATGAAAAACTGCCATGGTAACCACATTTTCAGCAAAAATACTGCAGTCATAAATTATATTGATTTCAATGCAGTGGAAGCTGTTGCATTTTGGTAGAAATTTTTTGTACCATGGTAAATTCTCAGCCTCATGGTAATCCTTCCAGCCTCTGGAAGGATTACCATTTTACCGTTTTTACACAAAAACACTGATGCAATTTTATATAATGACCAAACATTTAAAAAAAAAAAAAATAATACAAACCAGTTTGTCACATTTAATAGTTTCAGAAAGAACAGCTGCATTGTTAAATGACATTAATGACTGAAAGCCATGAAATATAGTTACTGTATTCTCATATCTACAGTACTGTAATAGTATGTTTCAGTCAGTCTTCTGTTGATCAGATAAAGTCATTACGTTGATGAGCATGAACAGAAAAGCACTAATAAGTGAAGAAACACACCAGAAAATCTCCATCAGCCTGCACAACCTGCTCAACAAGTCACTCACTCACACACACACTTCAGCTGTCTCTGGTTGACACACAGGCTGTGTTCAGAATGGAATACTTGTGTACTACGCAGTAAATACTGCATACTGGTTTTTAAATGTGTCAAATAGTTTGTAACACAATGCTGAACACTTCAAACAGTAGTTTATTTTATTATTGTCACCTTGTGCCAAGTTGCATGTTCAAATGGCATCCAGTTATCAATGGAAATGAGTGCACTTATTTTGTATTTGTAATCAATTTTTGACACTGATCAAATACTGAGTCAAGAATGGCTCACATTTCTTTAGTATGTTTATTACTCTAGTCACACTGAAAATCCATCTAATTGATCATTATGCATTGTGCTATATATGATCATGTATGTACTATGAACAATATACCGCACGCTGCAAAAATAGTAGTATGCCATACTGAACACACCTTCATATTCAATACTGTTGCCAACTCTTTATCACAGGTTGCTCCAGCTCCATGCCAACATCAACATGCATCACTAAAAAATAATAATAAAAAATGCAAATCCACTGAGAGGACAAATCTGGTTAGTACAATGAAATAATCAGTATTAACTGTATCTAACCCACTTGGGCTAAAGGGAGGGAAAGTTTTATATCAAAGACAAAATGCATTTGGGTCCATCTCCAAGAAATCATAACTCATGTCTTCTTATAGTTTAAAACAGATGTCTGGATGCAGGATGAGTCTGTTTTCAATCTGACTGCACTCAGCTTGTTGAGACAAAGCCCTTCCAGGGAAAGTTTAGGGGAAAATCTTTACAGGTGATAAAGTAATCAAGTGCTTGATATAAATGAGTTAGCATTAACCTTATAAAAAATGCAAAAAAAAAAAAAATAATAATAAAAATAAAAAAACACACACAAAGGACAATATTCTGGCCACATACTCATTGCAACGATTTGGAAATGAGATAGTTTTCTTGCAGAAGTGAACCCCATAAGTTACTGTCCCACATGCCTTATTCATCAAATACAAGCTGAACGAAATTTAGGTGCTATATGTTCATAAAATATTATTTCTGTTATGTATATAGCTAAACAAATTTCTGTGTAAAGTTTTAGTTTGTGAAACCATATTTACATGAACTGCTGCATTCAAATCAATGCAAATTATATTAATATTTCATTTGTGTAAATATTTAGCTTGTTTTGTGATGGTTTCATAACAGGGCTCGCAAAATCGCTAGCCCGATGTCCCGGGGCTATAGTGTTTTCCAGTCGGGCTACCAAAATATATCACTGCCGTACCCGACGGGCTACCTTCAATACAGGGCTCCCGCGGGTCCTTAAACTCTTCAATTTAGTTGTATCAAACTTAAGGCCATAATAAGTTTTAAATACGTTAAATGGTATAAGAAATGCCTTAACTATAATTTCAAAAGGTCTTACAGTTGGGGACGGAAAGACAAGAATGGCGATATAGCTGGATTAAACTCAAACTTTTTTTATTTCATCTTACCTATAATGGCTGATAAAGCAGCGTTTATGAGCGCGAACGGGAGACCGCTGTATTAAGCCGCTCCTAAAGCGCCACCTCGTGGCAGAGAAAGAATTTGCATTTCCAATAAGCCTTTCTTGCTGTTTATGGTCAGATCAATGCAAATATCGACCCATGTTTTTACGCAGCAAACACATGAGAAAGAAGTTAATGTGCCTTCTAAAAATCTAAACAATTAAGACAGTAATATTTATTCGTTTTAAATTAATATAATTATTTATATGCTTGATTTATCCCTTTTCATAAAAATGGTCTAAAGGCTGAAATGCTGTTGTATAAGATTTTTATTTTTGTGAAAACCTGTATCTGAACTGTAAATCATGTAATTTTATGGCTTAATACTGTATGTTACCATAGACGTTGTCCAACCCCGCTCATACTGTTCATTTTACTTGTGCAGCTCTTAAAAAGTTTCATAAATTGCTTTAAATTTATTTTTTAAAATTCTGCATACCCTGTAAATAGTGAAATAAAATTCCTTCCTTCATATTTGTTGATATTTGTGTATTGAAAATATTTTTGATTGACATTTAGACTCCTATCTGATTTTCTATTTTTTTTTTTTTTTTTTTTAAGGTCTTTTTTTACTTGGGCAAGTTAAATTAATTTTCGGGCTACCAAAATCTGAAGAGTACATGCCCGAAGGGCTACCAGGGATTTTGAAATTTTGCGAGCCCTGCATAAAATGATGTAAATTGTTGCATTAAATTAAATAATTAATTTACACTACCATTCAAGTTTTAGATCAGTAACATTTTTAATGTTTTTGAAAGAAGTCTTATGTGCTTTTGTAGGCTGTATTTATTTGATCAAAAATACAGTAAAAACACTATTATTCTGAAATATTTTTACAAATTAAAAAACAGCTTTCTATTGTAATATATTTTAAAATGGAATTTATTCCAGTGATGTAAAACTGAATTTTCAGCATCATTACTGCAGTCTTCAGTGTCTCGTGATCCTTCAGAAATCATTCTAATATGCTGATTTGCGGCTCAAGAAACAAATCTTTTGAACGGTAGTGTACAAAAAGAATAGTTTTGCAATTTCTGGATTGCGTAAATTGTTGCATTAAAATCAATGCAAATTACATAATCCAGAAGCCATAAAAAACATTGTTACCTAAATTACCTGCATTCAATTTAATACATTTACATAATTTTTTTACATAATCATTAATGAATGCAACAATTTATGTAGTATGGAATTTTTGTCTACAGAGTTCATAAAACCTTTAAATTCAATGCCATAATTTACAAGAAAATGGTTTTATGAACTACAATGAAAGATACATTTCTTAGTAAATTAGTCATAAAACTATTGCATTTGATTTTTTTCAGATGATTTGCACAAGGTTCATCTTTGTTGTGTGAATGATGGTGTGCACAGAACATCAAACTCTGAAGAGCAGTGACATCTGTTTTTCACTGCAGTGTGTATGTGGCCACTGTACACATCTGACTGACACTGGATTAAATGCAATATGAAGTCTCTACACATCTCCACTCCAACCATTTCCTGTTTGAAATTCAAAAGTGAAGGTCTCAAAAAAAGGGTGATTTTCTGTGTTTTGATGAACAGTCCTGTCGGATCCATCAGAGTTAGTGTTGTTTTGTAGTATTGCTGGTTTTCAACGTTTTGCCAGACGGCATAACAAATCAGTGAAGACTCTGCTGACGTTCGTGGCTAAGGTCAGAGGTCAGCTGAGTCATTTTGAGCTATATGCACTGTAATAAGGTTGAAGGTTAAATGTTTGAGCATCAGTCCAGAGGTTGCGGGTCGGCTATAGGCATGGTGTGCAGAACCTCGTCCAAGAGCTGCAGAGCGCGGTGCAAATGAATTTCGATCCAGCACGGGGTCTCCTTGATGCTCTGGCGAGGGTAATCGGGACCCCAGCCCTTCACGAAACTCATGCGCAGAATGCAGAGACGCCGCAGGTCGTCCACACCGATGCCTGCCGCGGCAGACAGACCTGAGGACAGGCGGAGGGATCATTACTAAACCCAGGAAACACTGCCAGAGTATTTTAGTACACTGCATCGGCGGGAGAATGAAGATGTTCAAGAACCATTAACAGAACTGAACGCCAATAAAATTATACGGTGCCAATTAAAAAACAACAACCATTAAAAAAAAAAAAAAAACAGTAACGTCATGAAAAAATTTGTTTCCAGTATTTATATTTTTTTTAAAGAACTGTTAACAGAAATTAATGTCATCAAATTATTTGTTTCTAATAATTTTAAAAAAAAGTTACTAGAACTGAATGTCATGAAAATCATTCGTAATTTCAGTGTTGTTCGATTCTGTTAACCGTTTGTAGTTTGTTACAGAACGGTTAACAGAAACAAACACCGTGAAAATCATTTGGTTTTAAAGAACCATTATAGAATCTGATCGTCATGAAAATAAAAAAAAAAATAATTAAATAAAGAATCATTATAGGATCCGAACATCTTGAATCATTCGGTTCCAGAATTTTTTTAAAGAACCATTAATGGAACATGGAAATCATTTGGTTCCAGTATTTTTTTTTTTTTTTTTTTAACAAAAAATCCTTATAGGGTCCAAACATCCTGAAAATCATTTGGTTCCAGTATTTTACCCATTTATTTTATAATTTTTGTTTGTTTGTTTGATTGATTGATTGATTGATTGATTGATTGATTGATTTTTTATTTATTTTTTTTTATTATTATTATTTTTTTATACCAAAGAACCATTACAGGATCCAAACATCATGAATCACTTGGTTCCAGTATTAAAAAAAAAAAAAAAAAAAGTTAACAGAACTGAATGCCATAAATCTTTTAGTTCCAGTATTTCATAAATAAATAAATAAAAACAGTAATGAAACCTAATGTCACAAAAATCATTTGGTTCCACCACTTAAAAAAAAAGGTTCATGCATTATTCCCATAATGGCAGAAAACTGATGTAATATGGATCTATACATGTACAAATGAAAGTTATTAAGACTCACTGATAGCAGGGGCGATGCCTCCCACTGAACCCGGGCCTGGGATGTTTCCCGCAACCGCAGCCGCCTGCGCAGCCGCTGCAGCCTGAGCCGTCGCCGCCTGCTGCTGCATCTGCCGATGACACTGACGCAGATCAAACACCTGCAGACACAAAACACAGACCTCATGCAGCCTCACGACTTTGATATTCAGTAGTGATGAAGATGCTGTGAAGAAATATGTTGAATTACTGTTGAATGTGGCATTCCTGCTGCCGCACTGGACACTTTGTGTTAGTTAAAGCCACATAAAGGTCACTATTAGGATGCAAACTTGTTACACTGCCCTGAAGCAGCACAAATACTACAAAAAGATACTTCAACATCTTAAATGTAGTACATGACCAGCATAAATGAATTCTGCTGCCCATACACACAAAATCAAAGCAAAATCATTTGTTAAATGCTGTAGTTGACCAGGTTTTGACTTTTTCTAATTTTATTGGTTGCATTTAGTGTAAATGTATCAGCAAGTTCAATGCGGTTACACAACTGAGAACTTTATTGTTCTTAGGTGAGATAAACGATGTTTGTAAACAGAAAAATTATTTTGTAAACAAATAATGATTAATTTTTTAATATTCTGATTGTAAATATAGATCATGATCTAATAATATTTCATTAATATTGTTAATACTTTCATTGTGCAAACATAATTTAATTACTAATGATTACTCATTACTATATGTGAATACTATTTTGGTTGAAAACAGTATTTATTATTATTTAATTATTGATACTTTGGTTGAAAACAAATAGGATTTAATATTATTATTTAATTATATTAATTATTTAATACTTATGTAATATTACTAAGGTTTTTTTCTTTTTTTTTTTTTTGCTTACAGGGAACCATTAACAGCAGAAAAAATATATACATATTACTAACATTTTTATTAGAAACATAAATAATATGACTGAATCATTATTTTTTTACAGTTAAAAGACAATGCCACCTTAAATAGCCTAACAGTTGTTTTTGTTAGTAGACTAACTAGTGGTAGAGTGGCTAACTCAAAAAAAGGTGCTTGATTGTAGTTTAACTACTTAAAAATATCAAAAGTAGCTTCTTCAAACTGTACACACATATACCACAGTACTTCTATTTATATGATATTTCTATTTCTATACTTCAAAAGAATATCACTCTATTATAATGGTACTATGTCCAAGAAGATACTTTTGTTTCTTGGTGAAGATTTCAGTATACTGTAAATTTGCAGGTGGAGTGGGTGATGGAGGTCAGCGCTTGTGTTACCTTGATGTAGGCACTGGGGTAAATCTTGTGGACAGCGTCACCCGGAGCTCGTCCAGCCTCGCGGTCCAGATAATAGCTCTGGACAAACACAGCATGGTCACTGAGACAGCGCACCCACACGTCACCCTCACCTTTACACTCCAGCTGAACACCTTTACCGATGTGAAGCCTGCAGGACAGAAAACACAGAGAGCTTTACCTGTGTGTAGGTGCGGAGCAGAAAAGACAATAATGTCATTCAGCGCTGTTGGTTACATTTCTTAATGACCAGGGTTATTAAACTAAATAAAACCAAACAAAAATAGAAATCATTTTGATTGTAAACAAATATGATTTATTATTAATGATGTAATATTACTAATATTCTGATAATAAACAAACAATATTATTTAAAATGTATTATTTATTGTTAATTAACATTTTTTATTATACACTTAAATAATGCGTTTAATAGCACTTCATAAAGACCAGTTTTCTAAAATTGAAACCATAAAAAAAATAATTTTGATTGTAAACAAATATGACCTTTTATTGATTATTAATATACTAAATAAAAAAATTAAAACTATATAAAATGACAAAAATACACAACAAAATTACTAAAACTTTAAAATTACAATGAGAACAAAAAATATAAAAAAATCTAATTCAAAATATGAATAAAAACTATAATACAATCTCAGTGATACTGAAATAACACTGATAAGGACACCGTGTTAAGAGTATTTATATTATTATTATATCTCAGCTTTACTTCAAATAGCAAAAATGTTTTAATAGTTTGTTTCTTTTAACGATAATAATCCTGTCTGTAATTCTTGTCTTGCATTTCATTTAGTTTAACTTTATGTACTAGAATAACTAAAACTAAAACTGAAATAAAATGAATAAAAACAATATAAAATATAATAGCAATAAAAATGACAAAACCAAAATTACTAAAACCTTTAACTAAAACTGAAAACAGAAAATGCAAAAAAAAAAAAAAAAAAAAATGAATTCACAATATGAATAAAAACTATCATAGTATCTCAATAACACTAAAATAGCACTGATAAGGGTTACAAGTGATTATATAATTATAATACCTGGCTCTTTCGATGGCCTCTGTGCGATGTACGTTACTCAGCTGGCCGAGGCAGAAGCGATCTCCACCTGATGGGTCAACATAACCATCCACCGTTACGACGGGACAGTTAGACAGCACCTTAAACGTCTCGCCCACCTGAATGTCCATCTCAAAGTATGCAATCGAGCACCAGTAATCTGGAGCTGAGAGAAAGAGCACGGTTACAAATCAATTCGTACATTTAACACTTAGATCATAGGATTTTAATATGCATTCTGAAATATGCATATTTAAAATCTTAAACTAAAGCTGCATTAATATTTTGATTCCTTATGTACTTCACTGATGATGGGAAGTACATACTGTACATTGCTGCCTGTAAAAACACATTACGATACTAATACTACAGTACATGAAAAGGTGATGTACTGGTAAAATGAACTCAAGCTCTTCTGTTCTGCAAGGGGATGTGGGTAATATTAGCCCAAAGAGCCTCTACAGATATATACTTTCTAGTCATACATACTGCATACTATAGATTAGGGGTGACCCCGAATAGTCGACGATTCGATGCTTCGATAGGAGAAGCCTGATTCGACTACCAATCTCACAGCCGAATATTCGCGGGGTGTTATGATCATGTCATTTTGGCTATATGGGGGTGCTCAAATGTCTGATTTCACACAGAGCTACCAGTTTTCTCTAAATAAGTTAATATACAGCCTATTAAGATAATGCTGTAAATAAGAATCTGAAAAGAAACAGCTTTAAATACATATTTTAACGTGCGTGAATAAATCCAACCACCCTATAGATTTAAGTTTCACTTTCCATAATCTGTGACTGACAGAGGAGCATCTTGGCGGCAGGGATTTAAATCTTTAACAAGACTCAAACTGACACAGGCAGAGTGAAAGACTGGATTTTTTTTTCGATCAGGTAAAGTACAAGTGATTTCAAAACATTTCAGCCAGTTTATATATATCGTGTATATTATTTATCTCGTATAAGATGCATTTGGTTGAGCTGCGCTGCAGTAAAGCGCTTCATTGTAGTAGCCTACTAAGGTAATTATCTCTTCAGCGCACAGAGCGAGCAGGACAAACAACAATGCAGAATGTTAATTAACTATGACTGGGACTGTCATCTACATAACATTATAATGAAAACACTATTATAATAAAACGCTGTGAATTTTTAGAGTTTAGTGTTTCTGCACGTTGTTGCGTGAAGAACGCATCCACAAAAGGAGTTCATTCAGTCATGCAGACACGTTCACGTGCATTCATTCGGGGCATTTTGTGCACATAGCTTAAGTTGTAATATTAACCTTATGTTGTATAAATAACGAAGCATATTATATATGAGATAAATGATGAGTTAAATCCCATTAATTAAAAACCTGCTATCAGATGCTTCATTCTACTGGTCATCTTCAGCGCGTGCAGTTCAAAACAGAAATGCAGAACATTAATAACTTCTGTCAAATACATAACGTTATAATGAGAGCACTATTGTAAAAAATGTTGTGAATTCTTAGGGTTTCACTGATGTTTAATGTTAACTATCTTTCAATCAAAACATAAAACATTATTTAGGCCTACCCCGTTTGTATCAGCGAGCTGTCTGTTACACATTTTCCCTGTGTGTTAACCTCAGTATTTATGACTGTCGAATGTCTGTCTTGGTAATGTATTTTGCCCCCCGCCCCCAAACATATGATTCGACTATCAGTCGACTATCGGCAAGATTTGAAAATTCAGATTCAACTTTGTAAATCCTTAGTCGGGGACACCCCTACTATAGATACAGAATTTACCAGGAATAATGTATGATCCACACATCTTTGGCATATTATGATAAAGCAAGTGTAATTTTAGAGTTATTTATATAGTATTAGTTTTTATTTTCAGTTTGTATTTTTTACTAATTTTGTTACATACTTTCATAGTTTATTTATTTTTTTTTTTATATTACATTTTAGATTTAAATTTTTAAATTGAGATTTATTTATTTATTTATTTGTTTGTTTGTTGATTTATTCTTCAACTTAAACTAAACAAAATGTGAAATGTTGCCTTGGCAGCTAACTAGGTTTTCATCCATTTAAAATTTATTTTATTTCAGCTTTATTTCAATTAACAAAAATGTGGTAACACTTTACAATAAGGACCCATCAGTTAACATTAATGAATTAACTAATATTAACTAACAATAAACAATACATGTGATCCTGTATTTATTAATCTTTGTTAATAATAGTTAATAAAAACACAACTGTTCACTGTTAGTTCATGTATTTTCATTGTTATTTGATGTTAACTAATGTGGTTAACTAATGTTAACAAATGGAACCTTACTGTAAAGTGTCAGCAAAAATGTTTTTAATAAGTTTAGTTTTCGTTAGCGATAATAACTGCGATAGACTTAAGGCCCTTCCACTCTAAGGACAATAATGATAACTTTAAAATTTTAAGAATCGTTAATTAATCCCTAAATAGGAATCTGGAAGTTCACATCACAACTATAATGATAAGAACACAGAGGAATATCTTTGGAATCGCTCTCTGAACAATTTTTCCAGCTGATGAATGATAGAAAGATTGACAGCCAATCAGAATCCACCTGACTTTAAAGAGCCTGAGCATTTAAAGCAGCAGACAACAAATCTACATCATGCGCTTATAATAAACAGAATGTTGACATGCGTTGGTGTTAGTTATTGTTATAGTTATCATTCTTGATGTGAACGGGCCTTAATTTTTATTTCACATACTATAGTATCTCCAGTGAATTGGGATGCAGTGTGTTTTATTCCTCACCTGGATGGGTGGATATGGGCGGCTGGAACGCCAGCTCATTATGGACTGACCCTGACCAAGACAGACAAAGAGAAACATTTAATGATGAGAGTAAAACAGGCAGCGATGGTAGTTAGGGGTGGTTCTAGTGACTCACAGTACTGGCCCGTGTGAGGAAGAGGAGGGTGGTGCTGCAGGTGGCCGTTCTGATGAGGGATGCTGGGAGGAAAACTGCTTCCTCTGGGCCATGAACTGGGGGCATCTAATGGAGGAAAACGTGGATATAATACACTCATAGAGCTATATCATCTATATCAGAGCATCAATTACCAGGAACTTGTTGATTTATAGCTATAAGATGTATGAAGTGGTGCACGACATGTAAACAGAAGATGCTGGTTGCTGGTTGTACAAAAGCATGAAATACTGACTTACTGGTTGGCCCGGCAGCCATACTGGTGAATGCGGAAGTGGAGGCGGAGCTTGCGGAGTCAGCTGTCGGCAGGAGGGCAGGGCTGTTGAAAGCGTCGGGCGGGGCGGAGGAAGAGGCAGTGTGCTGGATGGTTTGAATACTGTGACCTCCATCAGCAGCAGAATGAGACGGCTGAGCATCAAACTCATCCTTCACCAGGGGATCTACACTCGGACCTACACATACACACGCAAAATCACTTATTCACCAGTCTGCAGTTATCTGATCATTATAGCAAAATAAATTCCACTTGGAAACAGACTGTATATTATCCTGCTTATTTCACAGCTAATTAGCAAATAAAAAGACATGAAATATTGATTTGAATTTAAACATTTTTTTTAACTACGTCAGAGAGTGATATGGGAGAGATTGGGGTCTGTTAAGCTTTTTACATTCTTTTGAAAGTCACTTCTGCTCACCAAGGCTGCATTTATTTGACCAAAAATACAGTAAAAACTGTAATATTGTGAACTATTATTCAAGTTTTAGAATGCTATTACCTTCTGTGATGCAAAGCTGAATTTTCAGTCTTCAGTGTCACATGATCCTTCAGAAATCATTCTAATATGCTGATTTGCTGCTCACATGTATTATTAATAATACATGTATGAAACATGTATTATTATCAGTTGAAAACAGTTGCTTTTTTTATATTATAATATTCTTTTAAAATATTTTATATTATAGTAAATGTTTAACATTTTAAAATAAACCATGACCCTTTTTTTCAGAATTCTTTTTTCTAGAAAGTTCAAAAGCATAGCATCTTTTGAGAATGAATTTGTTTTTGTAATATTATAAAATGTCATTATTGATCAATTTAATGTAAAGTTTGTCCCCAAACTTTTGAATGGTAGTATTGATCATAAAAATAAAAAAATAAAAAATCATGAAATTAAGAGCGCCCTCACCTGGGCCGCCCAGAGTCAGAACAGACAGATCTGAAAATGGAAAGAGAGAGATCTTGTAAATAAGAATTATTCTACATAATAGGAAAGTTTCAAATCACAGCAAGACAACAGAAAGCAATTCACCGATGCTTGGAGACACGACCCTCTCGTAGTGGTATGGATTCACACACACGCTGTCGCATTTCAGGTCAAAGGCAAACTGGCAGTATTTCACATGTTTCAGCTCATTCTTGTGCAGGTCCGGCCATCGCCACAGCCGTGTGTATATGACATGAGGAAATCCTTTACGACCGGCCACCTGAGGAACAGATAAAATGCATTCACACATCACAGCTGAACTGTGGTGACAGAAGTTAAGATACAGGACAGAGTTCCCATTTCTAACATCCTAGGAATAGACCCAAAAATAAAATCTGCTGAAAATACTCACTCTCAGGCCATCCAAGACGTAGATGAGTTTGTTTCTCCATCAGAACAGATTTGGAGAAATGTAGCATTACATCACTGTCTCAGCAATGGATCCTCTGCAGTAAATGGGTGCCGTCAGAATGAGAGTCCAAACAGCTGATAAAAACATCACAATAATCCACAAGTAATCCACACCACTCCAGTCCATCAATTAATGTCTGGTGAAGAGAAAAACTCTGTGATTGTAAGAAACAAATCCAACATTATGACATCTTTCACTTCAAATCATTGCATCCGGCTAAAATACAAGTCCATAATAATTGATTTCTCCAGCGAAAAAGTCATCTCATCTGCATCGGAAAAGAAATATGCACCCATCAAGTACGTTTACAAGTGAACACAGTCCAAAACAGTTTTAAACAAACATGTCAGTGGATTTTGATGTGAAAGGACAACAGGGGAGGGACTTTTTTACTGGAAGAAGCATTATTATGGATTATGGACTTGTATTTTAGCCAGAAGCAACAGTTTGAATTTAAAAACGTCTTCATGGATTTGTTTCTTACAAACACAGAGCTTTAGGCTTCACAAGACATTAACTGATGAACTGGAGTGGTGTGGGTTACTTATGGATTATTGTGATGTTTTTATCAGCTGTTTGGACTCTCATTCTGACGGCACCCATTCACTGCAGAGGATCCATTGCTGAGCAAGTGATGGAAAACGCTAAATTTCACCAAATCTGTTCAGATGAAGAAACTCATCTGCATCTTGGATGGCCTGAGGGTGAGTACATTTTCAGCATATTTCATTTTTGGGTTAACTGTTTCTTGAAGACAGTAAAATAGTCGATTTTTATAGTCAAACAGACCTGCAGTCTACCGTCTAGTGTGCGTTGTATAGTCACACATTTACTGGGATGAGCTCCGTTTGTAGTGATGGCAGTGATCAGAGAGTCTAACTCATCCTTCTTCTCTTTCAGCTTCTTCACCAAGCTCTCTATCGCTCGTTTGGAGAAAGACTCGCTCTCTCCTCCCTGTCGATGGCACATGAGACTGTGGACGATGCTCAGACAGGCATCATTACTGGTGGGTGTGCTGGAGACGGACATGCTGCTGGAATTACACTCGACCACAGGTGAGAATAAACAAACCAACGTCCTTCAAACCTCCCGAGCGTCTGTCTTCACACCCTGATGGCGAGACGTGGTCCACACCAGCCTAAAATACACAGAGAGACTTAATATACAATTGTTTTTTTTGCAGTGCTTTAGAAAACAAAATGTGTCATGCCTATATTTGATTTGAATAATTGAATTAGATAAACATACATACATAGATGTATAGATAGATAGATAGACATACACTATAGACAGATAGATAGATAATGCATAAAACAAATACAATGAAGTAAATAAATTATGTTAAAGACGAGCATATCATTACTATTGATGCTATAAACTGATTTACACACAATTCTGTTTATATTTATGCAGAATTACTGGTTAATCACATCAGTTTAATTAACATTTAAAACAATGATGATGGAAACCATCCCAATGAAGTCATACTGACCTATTAACAAATTATAAACTCATCAAAAGCACATCATTACACTTAATTATTACAGCAGTCGTGACAATAATAAATCACAGTTCACTCTTTGACAATACAACTGATCTCACTATGAGGCTAACGAGCTAACTGGCTAGCAGATACTCCTTAAATGTGTGGGGAACGGACAAATAAAGTGCCTACATTATTGCTAGAGTACGATATGAGGCAGGAATTCAAAATAAAATGAGAAAATACAAACAGAAACACTTACGATTCATGGCGTCAAGGCACGGAGACTGTCTCTACGTAAGCGCTGTGACGTCATCGCCCGAGTGACGTCGCCGCCGCGAGCGTAAATACGCCCCGCCCACACAGATGCTGCTCTTGATTCATGACTGAGACTGAGAGAGCGCTACTAGAGTAAAACAGCTGGTGAAAGATTTAAAAGCCCAATCATAGACTAAATGTGTGATATACACTAGAACGAGAATACTTAGTCTAATACTTAGATAGCAGACGGTGCTACATCTACTTACTGCAGTATACTGTACAGACAGTATGCAAATTACCTGTATGCACAGAATTCCTGGAAGACTTGCTAGATTTACACACTGCGGGAAATAGTGTATCCCACAATGCAATGTGTTTGAATTCATTTCCATTTTGATGAATGAGTTGGTAACAATATCTGCAGCAATTTGCAGGAGAATCTTCACTCTGTTTTGATCAGATTAAGTTATGTGGCACAGAACTATTTGAAGCTTGTATTATATTGCATATTGTTTCACATACTTTTAAAAGAAATAGTAGGCAGTATATAGTATATACAGTACATTTCTGAACATAATTCAAGATTTGACACTCCTAGATTAGGATTTCTTTTAATCTGTTGTCTTGACACATCTTTAAACCCGTATGACAGGCAGAATCAATCCTACTCCTAAAGGTGTATCTTTCTACATAAATGTGAAAAGCTTGTAATTTCTGCACCACTAGCAACATCAAATGAAGACTGCAAATCTGTTTGAGTGACTCAGATGAGCCTGACGTGACACGGATCAAGCTAAGGTACAGCAGAACAACCTGTTTGATAGATGAAGAAGTGTTTGAAACATGATTAAAAACAGAAATCGTTTATGTAATTTTCTTATCTTTTTCTTAAAACTCAGCTCTGAATAAATAACACTTAAGAAAATGGTAAAAATGGCAGACTTTATTAAAATATTTCCTTGTATTAAAATATAATTAAAAATGTATCCATACATAAGGTACTACTGTGTCAAATTCTTCTTGAGTGCAATAGGCAGCATGAGAAAGTCTTCAGCGAGGATGACCTCCGTCCCCGACCCCTGCAGCACGAGCTCAGCCTGTCTCTTAAGCTGGGTCACGTCATCGTCTCCGTCCCGCTGCAGTGTTTGGGGTTTGTAGCGCTGACTGAAGTGGTGCAGAACCAGTGTTTGCGTGCTGCAGCAGCCATGCTGGGAGTGCTGTGCCCATGTTCCATGGCCTTCTCCTGCTGGCCGTCCTCCAGCATGGCCTCGTGCACCAGCACATCGGGCCCCTGACACGCCCGCTTAAACCCCTCCCCCAGCGGCCCGCTGCAGTCCCCCAACAGACACACCTTACGGCCCTTCAGCGGCGGCTCCAGCACCTCATCGACGCTCAACACACGACCACTATCTAGAGTCACAGACTCGCCATTCTTCAGACGCCCATAGAGAGGTCCTGGTTTCAAACCTGCAAAAGATGACAAAAAACAAGATTTTTTTTTAAATCTTAATCTTAAAGTTCAATCAATGTGGTAACATATCTGCTTAATTACTGATGTTAAATTTTTACTGTATTAGCAGATGTACTGTATAATTGGTTGGTTGGTGTTTTAACACCATTGGCTTCATTGGCTACGTTCATGCTGAGTAATAAGAATTGAAAAAGTATAAAAAAGCAATTAAAATCTATAAAAGGTTTTTATTGTTTGCTTTAGATTAAAAAAAAACTCTAAAATTGATTCAGGGTTGATTCTGTTAATTAATTTTGCTGAGTAATATATTATCATATTTACCATTTTAAACCATATCAGCATCAAAGGCTATATTATTAAAATATATTAAATTCAAGAATAATAAGATTTATCAGCCTTAATAACAATACTTCAATAAATTATATACTAAAACAATTTGCATACAAGGAGAAATTATATATTTATTTATTTTATTTATTTATTTATTTTTTTTTACAAACTGATAAATAAATAATCTTTCAAACTGATACTTGATTAAAAAAAATAATAATAATAAAAAAGATTTACCAAAATTAAATACATTAAAAAAAAATCATACAGGCAATTATTCTCCTTTCAATAAACATACATGGGACCAATTCAATATCTTACATACAGTTCTGGTCATTTCTGTTTTCAAAATAAAACCAATGATTAGTTCTTTCATTAATAATTGGATTCTCTTAATATTCTGGATCTTCATATTCTGGATTCTCGTCATAGGCCTAATTTGTTATGGATTTATTCATTCCATTCAATTTACCACTTTTTGGAAATATATAAATTCAATGAGTCTTGCAGAGTAATATAATTTCCTAAGAGAACTTAAACTAGCACAGTTTAATACAATATATTTAAAACATTCAAAAACAGCATTCAGATTTTGTTAAATACAAAAATACCAAAGTTGTAGAAGTAACAATAACTCAAGTAACTACAGCATATTGGTGCAAACTATCATTTTACACATGTATATCTAAAAACTTTCACATTTCAGCCTTCTGGAAATCTAGACTGGTAACTGAAAAAGAAACACCGTTCAAATCCCAAAATGCTCCCTGATTATTGTGCACTGTGTACTGTGCAAAAATAAATAAATAATAATAAAAAATACCTCAGGTTACTCCAAGTTCATTGTACCTGTATGTGTATATTTTAAAATAAACTGATAAACAGTAAATTAATCAATTACAAATAATAATAAATGAATCAGCTTTTCCCCTGTCTGGAAAGAAGGCTTTTTGCCTTTAACAAGTTACCTAGTTCTTTCAGCAGCTCTGTTTAACCGTCTCTGTTTAACCACAAACTGTTTGTCATCAGTGAGGAGGTGGTAACAGTCCGTGTGCGGGTCCAGCTGTACGCTTGTGCCGGGGCGCTCCTGCTGGCGGTCAGCGCAGGACTGAGAGGCCCCTCCGCGGGACACACTGCTCATCCGACGGCTCCAGCTCAGGCTCCACACACAGCTGCGAGCTGGACAGCTCTAACGCCACGCGCAGGAAGCGTCTTAACCCCGCGGGCCGCAGATGTCCACGCAGGGGGCAGACTGATCCGACTGAGGGTTCGAGCTCAGACTGATGGTGCAAAACCAGGAAGACCAAACAGATGACCACCATGGAGGTGAGATATGAAAACTGGTTATTTTGCCTGGACAGGGAACACGTTCATTATACAGTGTATACAGTAATGTTTTCTCGCTGAAAATGAGTTTCTTTTTTTTTTTTTTCTTTTTTTTAAATTACTTCTATATATGTGTATATAGGACTGTTATTTGAAAAAAAAAAAAAAAAAAAACTTTTATATATATAAAATAAACAATGCAGTCTTATTTTTACAGCCTTCTTTGAGCATATTTACCAAGGCTATGAATAATTTTGAGCACAACTGTAAATGCTATAGCCTACTTTGTAAATGTGTTACCTTGTGACTTACGTTCACTAGCCGATTAATTCTAAAAGTATATATTTTATATACTGTTATAGCAAAAAAGAAAATAATAATAATAAAATAAAATTTAAAAAAACAGCTAGTGAACGCAAAGCACAAGTTAACACGTTTACAAAGTAATATATAAGCAACGCTTCAACTAGTATAACGTTTACGTTTCATTCACTATTACAATTAAATAATATATCAAGTCACGTTTCCAAAGTATTTCTACGAGAAAATAACAACGTGGAAATAACGTAAAGTTTTAAATTAATCAAATGAGACATCAGCTAGTCTCTGAAGAAAATGTACCATGTTTTTACATGTTTGCATGATGTGACGCCGACAGTAAAATCCTATTTGAATCCAAAAATCGGCGACTGAATCAGAGCAGCTCAGTGCGTTCATTACGTACGTTTTTACATTAATATCTTTATGTATTTATTTAGGCAATGGGATCACTCGGGTCCTAAGCGGACTCGATTTCTCTTGATGACACCAGCACCGCCGCTGTCGACCAGCTGTGCATTGAACACGTGCTCAAATAACATCCGGGTCACGAGCACGACGCGGACTCATACAAATAACTGAAACATGGCTGTCGCCTACTGCGTACTGTATAGTATACACTACACACACTAACTGTTTTTATTGCATATTCTGAGTGTACTGCATACTATTTGTAATTAGTATGTAAAACAATAAAATAAAACAATAATTATTCATAAAAAAACGATGTTAAAAATGGATACATTACATTAAGAAGGCTTATTTTCAGGAACACCAGAGGTCAGCATAACATCGCACACTAATCTAATAGATCACAGTTTAATCAGACCAGAATTCCCAGGGAATCTATTATTAGCAACATATTTAACTGTATAATTCAACTGTTGTCAGTATTATTTTACAAATTAATCAGTAAAAATCAGTATTTTACTACTAACATTCTATTTTTTCATTTAAATTAATTTTAACCTGTAAAAATATTATAAACCAGATATTATAAACCAGTAATTAAAATAAAGATATTATTAAATTATTGCTGTTTTTTAACTATTTGTTGATATAAAAAAATCTGTATTCTTTTTTTTTTTTTTAGATTAAAATTAATTTATATGAAAATATTTTTTACAGAATTCCCAAGGCATTTATTTTTAATGTGTATTACTCTATATAATTCAATGTTAGTGTAATATTAGCATTAATTTAAAATTAAATTAGTAAAATAACTTAACGTGCAAATTTCATATCAGCATAAATTTAAAATTATATTTTAGTATATACTATTTTAGTATTTTGCCTAGTATATTTTTCACATAAATTATATATAAATGTTAGAAAATAAATAATATAAAACCAAATATATAATTGTATTTAAAATTAAAAAAATGAAAATACATATTATATATTTGCTTGTTAAAACAAAAGTCATTTTATTACTTTATTTTAACATTAAAATGAATATTAAAAAATATACTGTTAATAGTAACAATGTTTTTTACAGAATGGCATCTCTTATTTATATTAATGCATAATCCCAGGATAATATGTTCATTTAATTCAATTAGCTGGAATTTTTAACCATAACATATTTAAAATAACACAGCAATTAGACTAGCAGTGATTCGAGGACAAATGTTTATTCTGCACTTGTAACAGCGCACACAGGGTTCTGAGCAGCTCCTAGTGTTCAGACACTAAAGCGGCATCACATAGCAAAATAATCTCTACCCACAATGCACCTGCTCATCACCTCTAGATGCGAGGAAGGATTGCGTTCAAAAACATTAACTGCATCAATACAGGTGTACAACGTTGATCACACCAACTAAAGTGTTAAAGGACTGACGAATGAAACATCTCTATATGCTGCTCCTGAATATAAGAGGGTTCACTAGTTAATTTTTGTACGATATGCTGTCAAAAGAAAAAAACCTCCTCTGTGCAGTTTCCAAACTTCTGTAAATGTGTTGTTCTTGTGACCATATGAAGATGTATAAGCAGGCACTTTGGTACATTTATTTTTCTTATGGACAATAGCTGTATTCTGCATTCGAATATTTTAATATATTGACTATTTAACTATAATTTACTGCTGTTGCATGAAACAAGCTTTAATAGTAAGCTGTGATAGTATTATATTTCTAATTTCTCTCCATGTTCTTCTCTTTTTCACATAATTTGAACTTAAATCAATATTTAATATCCATGTATTGATTTATTTAGGAAGTAGCTGTGTACTAAGATGAATAATGTACAGTCAGCTGGTCATTTTCCAAGTTAACCCATTCATATTCTAATATTTGCTGGTAAATGCCCTAAAAACTCAGAGTCACAGCTACAAATATACGCCATAAAGCAATGACTGTAATATTGTGCAATATACTGAACTTTGCTAGTCCTTCATGTGCTGTACTTCCTCCTCAGCTGTAGGAAATAAATGGATCTTTATAAACTGAATGAAAGTTACAGACACAACAAGAAACAAACACAAACAAATGGAGTGTGACTTCATTTTAGAAAAGGTTTCACTGTACGTTGAGAGGAGTGGCAAGGCACGCTATCCAACTCAACACTGGAGTGATGGCTGTAGAAATCACTGTAAGGGTGTGAAAAAAAACTAATCAAACATATTTTGCATAAAGCAAATAAAGCCTGATTAGTACCATTCAGATTTTTCTTTTTTTCCATGAAAATTGGGCACATTTACAACCAAATTCTCATTGCCATAATAGACCTGGACATTTTACTTTAGAGTAAATTCGTATTATTCTTAATTGTTTCTCAATACAAAAAAAAAATAGATTCTCAATATTTTTAGGTTTTTTTTTTTTTTTTTTTACTATATTAGAGTGAAGAAGTGTTGTACAAATGGCAGGAAATACAACTAAACATTATAATGCATAAATACTTTAAAAAGCAAAGGAGTGCCTAAAACAGAAGAATGAAAGCTCCCTTCAGACTTCTCTGTCTGGTGTTTTCTCGTGTGTTTGTCTAGTCTACTACAGGGCTGTGAGAAACCCCGGGCCAGTCGTACATGTCGGGCAAAAAGGAATCGTAGTTGGTGTTCCACACAACCGATCTGACGTACGCTTCCTTATCCACAGGCTCTGGGTATCGAAACGCCATTCCCTTTGAATACACATACTCCACCACCTGCGCACAAAACACACAGTGTTGTCTCAGTGAGGGGTTATGACAGAAAACAAGTCCCATTTGTGTCCCTTATTAGGATTTCTGAAGTTTTATGATGGTAAATCTAAGACTTTTTAAAGACTACTTAAAGAAAATGTAAGAAATAAATTAAAGGGAACACAATGTGCAAGTATGTTCTCTAAATATAAATGTCTAAGGAGCACACAATGAGTTCTATTAGCAAAGCTTCAAAATACAACTTCCAACCAATTTCCATTACTTTTTTTTTTTAGAAAAAAATAGAAAAATTAAAAAAAAAAACAATTTCAGGGTTTAATTTGTGAAAGGGAGAATTTAGGCTTCAAGACCCTTTTAAGACCTTTATAAACCCTGCTTATATACATGGTGCACGATATTGGGAAAAAAAAAATAACTGTGATATTTAGTTTTTCTGTGACACATACTCTGATATTGGAAAAAAAAAAAAACAGGGATTTTCACCAGATGACTTGAACAAATTAAATAAATAATAATAATAATAATAATAATAATAATAATTTGGAGTTACTGGGGTGATTTTGTTGAGGAGTGCATCTGCATAGAAAACAAAAATAATTTTAAAAAGCCTGACAAAAGTCATTTTGTGTGAAATCCTTTTAGGGCTGAATGATTTTGTGAAAAACTTGGGTGTTCATAAAATGTGGGTGTTCATACTTCAGCTTACTTTTTACAATAACAAATCAAACCTTAATCAGCAACCAAAATAATTCAGAAAATAATATCAAAAAATAATTTCAATGTTGTTTAATTAAAAGTCAATCCACATTTTTCACAGGCCAAATTTGCACTGTTTTTGACCAATCCAATATGACTATAAAATAATAATCATCATGATTTTATTGTGATTATTATGAAATAAAAATATGAAACTAAATGAGAAATGTTGCATTAAAACCATTAAAATGCTGTAGAAAGTCATAAATGTTTTCCTTGTTAACTGTAAAATTATAATTCTTTTCAGAGTAAAGCTCAGCACTGTATGTTCATTTATGCTGCCTTCATGTGCCATCAGAAATTTCCTTTCTGAAGTTGTAATTACAAGTTTGTTGCACTCAAGTGCTTTGCTGTCAAAAAAGATGAGGAATCATGGCATACATGAGTTCATGAGTTGATTCCTTGGGGAAATCTTTTTAAAGCCAAATTGTATAGAAGATGTTTAGTCAATATCCAAAAGATTTTGAATAAAATGTAGCATCCTATTCACTGGTAACCATAAACATTCACCACACTAGATATCTAGATTTGCTGATGATTCAGAAATTTTGGTCAAATAACTGCTATTATGGCTGTGTATAATACACACAATATGCATCAATTGGTTATTTATATACATAAATATACTTGACTGTAATGACAAGAGAAAGAAATGTAGATGATGTGGGAAAACAAATAAAACATAACAGTATTACAGCAATATTTCTCTCCTTTGCCATGTTCAAAGTTTCCCAGTTGTAAATACGACTTGAGTAGCTGCTCATGTCTGATTTGAATGAAGCCATTCTCACACGCTGAAAACTGCATCATGAACTACATGTGCGTAAATGAGTTATCTTTATTTCATTCAATCACAGCCTGTGACATACAGTGTCCTGAAACACACACCTTGATGGCCATCTGCAGTGACACCTCTCTGATGTTGGACAGGGGTGGATACAGTCGGCCCTGACTCAGCTCTTCATCTGTCAACTGATCCACCAGCGTCTACAAAACAAACAATGTTTTATCGAGTTGCAATATGAAATATTAACAAAAACAAGTAGTACAACTTCTGCTTTTCACACACAGGCCATGCAGGGCTAATAATGCTAATGCTTTTGCAAAATATATGCACTATATTATAAATTCATTATGTTTTTGCTTCAAATGTTGTCTTTATTATTTAATGTAGAGTATGTTTGAATAAATCTGTGATGAAAACAAGTTACAACATCCACCATTTAAATTTTTATATTTCAACAAGTTTAAGAAGAAATATAATTATATCATAAGAAGTTATAACAAGTATGTGCAACTTTAATGTTTATATACAACTTACTTTGTTTCATATTAAAAAAAAAACAACTAATACACCTTAAATTTATTTGAGTGGTGAAACTATTCGCATGATAATCAGCTGTGCAATTAGAAAATATTCAATAAAATAAAATGTACAAATACATTGCGTAACATAACCCCTTTTAAGTATACTCAGGTCTTAAGTGTGGTTCAGGATTGTATATTTTACCTTTGCAGCCTCAAGGAAGACCGTATCACTGATGTGTCGCACTCCACTGAGTATAACAGCCAGAGCTACACCTGAAATCACAACTTATGGGTCAAAACATGATAACCTGAACAGGCCAGATTTACACTATTTGTTCTTAAGCATTTGCATATGCTTGTTAGATATTAGGAATTTTAAAATATGTATGTGTTTAGAGCAACCCACTAAAACCTCCATTACTCTATGACTATAATTAGTGCATTAGTTAATACCTGGGAATATATAAGCATTGTTGCCCTGTCCAGGGGTCAGTATTCTGCCATCTTCTAGTGACACAGGTCCGAACGGACTGCCACTGGCAAACAAACACCTTCCCTGAAACAGAAACATATTCACTTATATTCACATACTCTGCATGTACACAATCTTCTACATGCCTTCTCTCATCTGATTGATAGTTTATAGTCGATGGTTTAGGTTCAACTGCTTGTGGTTCATGTGTCTTTTTCCTGCAAATCTTAAGTAAGCATAAGAATAACTTTTATATTGCAAGTAATATTTCATAATGAACACTTAGCAACTTAAGTTTACTTTATCCATATATCATTTTTTAGAGAAATCGTATCAAATATGATCCTCAGACTTTTGAGGATCTCTCATCATTTTATTCAGGGTTTCTGCAGGATTTTTAAGCTCAAATTTAAGACTTTTTAAGACCTTTTTTAAGACCTGCACAAATAAAATTAATACCACATGAGCGGGGTAGCGCAATGTTTATAGTACCATATTAAACTGTAAAATGACTGTAAAAAGTATAATTTACAATTCAAATACAATTTTTCACAAAAACAAAAAGTTCTGTAAAATGATAAACTTTACATTTCAGCCTTTACACCATTTTTAAGAAAATGGATAAGTCAAAAGTATTAATAATATTGAATTCAACAATTATTATCAATAAATTATTATATAAATTAAATAACATGAATTAGGGGTGTGCGAAACTGGCAAAAAATGGTATCTCTATATTTTCTGGGATTTTATCGATAACGATAATTAGACGATATTTTGCTGAGTGTGTTACTGTGCTGGTATCTTAAAGATTACCATGGACAGCTGACTCCTGAATTTTTTTGATATTCTTCATATTCTGTGTGGTCAGTTCACAGCAGTGATAGAAATTAGTCTTTTCCAACAAGTTTTATGGGCATTTTTACCTTTAAGCCATTTTTCTAAAAGTGTGCATAATCTTTTAAGTCAAATTCTTGCATTTGGGCTGTTACCAAGCAAATGAAATCAGTATCAACAAAATGTATCTTTGCAATGCATCTGAAGTGGCATTTAGATGTATTTACACACTGTTTAATGCAGCTCAGAGGGACATAGAATGCTAACCTGCACAGTTACAAATGCATAGATGATGTTTTGATATTTGAAACATAAAACGTTGAAAACTGATGTTTGAAATTATTTTAAAAATATGAATATACTTTAAATGTGAAATTAAAACGGCCAATAGGTGGCAGTAAGTCAGTGTTAATAAGTGAGTCATTGCGACTGAACCGAATCATTTAAACGGTTGATTCATTCAGGAACAAAACCCTGTCATGCTGCTCAGAGAAGCAAAACAGCGCTGTGGCTGTGTTTGGAATTATTTTTGTTGTAGAAATAGAGCAAAAACAGCCAATATGGTGTCTAAAACGTAAGTCTCTTAAAATTAACTTCTTGTTTATTGAGCTGTTGCATAAAATCAATATCACATTTGTAATCATGCTGATTTTTGGAGAAAAAAAATGGCACTCTACTTGTGATATTAACTATATGAAATGATATAAATATAGGCTATACATTTTCTGCCCCCATATCTTAAATGATGTGATCAGTCTAAATGTATTTTAATAGACTGAATCGCACGCACTCTAGTTTAATCTATGTTAACTGATTCATTCTCTGTCAGCAGGTGTTCGTTTGGCTGAAATATAAGAGTTTTTCCGGTAAAGACAGAACACAAAGCAGCGCAGCACCGGACTTTGAACTTGCAGCGCTCATGTTTATTTAATGAAATCATAGCCTTTTGAAGTTTAATCGTCACATTCAGCCATATCGCAATTCTTGTCTTTCCGTCTCCAAATTTAAGACCTCTTGAAATCATAATTAAGACTTTCTTGTACAATTTAAGACTTTTTAAGGCCTTAAATTTGATACAACTAAATTTAAGACTTAAGACCCCGCGGAAACCCTGTTTATTGCATTGCATTATGTGTTTTAAAAACTACAGAGCTTTGATCATGAAACTAAGCATTTAAATATCATCTTACTAAGACATATTACTGGAGATGCAGAGAGACAACTGATATTTATATGCATTTTTTGTAAGTAGTCTGCTATACACTGCTATAAAGATCTCATTTACAATACATAGAATTTCATCTTACTTTTTGGCCATATAAATATCAGCAACTGCACCAAATTGCATATGTTTGCTCAGTTTGAGCCTCTGAATAAAACTGAGATACTATATGAGCCATAAAAGCCTGATATGCAACAAAAACACATGCAGTTTTTTTATTTTAGATTTTATTATTATATATTATTATTTGATATGTCAGGCTTTACAGGGTTAATGCATGAATGATATTTAACCTGTGTGAGGCTGTAAGCGTCTTCAGCAGTACACTCTGCCTTAGCAGTCGGGTTGCTGAGGGCGAAGATTATGGGACGCTCGTTCAAGCTGCCCATTGCTCTGATGACATCATGAGAGAAGAGCCGGCCAGCACCTGCCACACCTGATGACATTGAGAAAGAGGTCAAAACATGCATACACATACATTAATACAGAATTCAGGGGTTATGTATGATGCATTCAGCTACATGCAACAATAAAACAATGACAAGTCATGTTTACTGCACACAGAAGTCTTAACAGTACAGCAACAAAAAGAGCTCGTTTAATTCTAATGAAGAAATAAATGACAATTGTTTTGCTGTAATGCTTGACTAACTATAAAAAGAAACGTAATAAAATGAAGGTTAAACTTTTAAAGGTTAAGCAGAGGTAGAATGATTAACGCTGGGATTGATTTCTGTACAAGACACAGAGGGAGCAGCTTGTCTTACCGATGATCGCTGTGGGTTTAATAACATTGACAGCATCTAAGAAGCTTTTCACGTCCCCGGGATCAGGGTGAACAAAAGCCTCCTGATTACTATCCGTCTCATAAGCTCTGCCCTGAAAAACAGAGAAACGCACACCAGATTACTGGACTGCAGTCGTGAGTCTTAAAGCATGTGAAAAAAGAACAAGTTGGTTACTAAACCAACAAGCTTACTAAAATACTGTGATTGCATTTCAGACACTGAAAACAACCTCAGCAGTAGTACTCAGTGTTATTTCAGTACTATTTATGTATTATTATAGTTTTTATATTTTCAGTTTTAAATTTTAAATGTAGTTAATTTTTTTTGTTACTTTACACTTGCAATTTATTTATTTTAATATTACTATTTGTTTAATTAATTTTTATTTCAGTTTTAGTTTTAGCTCAGTTAGTATTTTTAGCTTAACCTTTAGTGATGTCAAACGATTAATCGCGATTAATTGCATCCAAATAAAAGTTTTAGCTTACATAATATATGTGTGTACTGTGTTTACTTATGTATATATAAATACACACATATACAGTATATATTTTGAAAATACTTACATGTACACTTATGTATTAATATTATTATATTTTATTTTATATATAAATATATTGAATATATAAACAACATATTTTTCTTAAATATATACATGCATGTGTTTGTATTTATATATACATAAATATACAGTACACACTCATATATTATGTAAACAAAAACTTTTATTTTGGATGCGATTAACCGCGATTAATCGTTTGACAACACTATAAACTATTTCAGTTACTAATTTTGGTTAGTTACAAAATTTTTACTTAGTTCAGTTACTATGTTTTTTTATAAATAAAATAAAATAAAATAATTTAAATATAAATCTAAATATAAATTTTAAATTAAAAAGTTATTTTATTTAAGATTATAATTTTTTTTTTTAATTATTCCGTTTTTAATTCATTTTATTTTATTTACCTGTAGTTATGATAATGAAATAACGAAAATAACCGTGGTATCACTGAGAAGTCTGATAAGTTTTTAAGAGTCGGTTCATTTGTTTCAATGTTTCAAAACCAGGACTGACTAATCATTGTTTATATTTCATTTTTGTAGTAAAATCCATTCTAATTAAAGCAAACATCATTAGCACTATTGCTCATAGTTTTAGTGATTTTTTAAAAACTCATATCAAAAGTATTAACGTTTGGCTTATAAGTTATCATCAGGAAAGTGATAGTGCTTTTGCACACAATCAGACTTATGTTAGATTCTGCAAACAAATGACAGCCAAGTTTGTGTTTCTTGCAAACACTAACTTAGTTTGATATTTTGTCTCATTATGCAAAGACTTTCTGATATTTCTAACTTTGAGTTGGTGTAAAAAAAAAAATACTGTATACATATTTAAGGCACACTCATACTCTTACGCTCACCTTTACTAACAGACCGTATTTGTCAAACATCCAGATTTTCTTTCTGGCTTCTGCCTGAGACATTCCCGACTCCATCATCGCCATCACGATTAGGTTAGCGATTCCCAGAGCTGCCTAAAAATAAACAATCCCAGCTTAAATACACAGGCTATGTTGAAGTTTAATCTCATATCAAACCACACCGATTAAAAGACTGAGTTTGTGTTATTGTGTCTTTAAAATGTGTCACTTGTGCTCACCTCTCCAGCCCCCAGAAACAGAACTTTATGTTCGGTTATTAGCTTCCCCACAACACGCTGAGCTGCCAGTAAACCTGCCAGAGCTACTGATGCAGTGCCTGCGGACACACAAACACAACTACTGATGCTCAACAGACAAGCACACATCAAAAAATTATCAATCAAATATGCATTCCTGATGGAAATACCTGTGCTTGTAAGGTAAATGAGGACCAATCACAATTCAGTGTGCAAATATGACAAAGACATCATTAGTCTCATTTAGATTTTGAAAAAAAGTGTAAATCTGGTCACGCTTTCCTCAAAAAATCAATCATATTATGTGCCAAAGTTTAACACTTAGTTTGAGAAGTTTGTTTAAAGCACTGATACTATGAGCAATCGTACTAATGATTCTTATTTAAATTAAAGTGGATTTAACTACAAAATTGGAATGTAAACAATGATTTCTGTTTATGAACCAGTGCATTGAATCAAATGAAACCAATTCAGTAAAATGAATCAGACTTCTAAGTGCTACCAGTGTTATCATTAACTTCAAGTAAAAGTAAAAACATTTTGGCTAAGTTAATTAAAGTTAAAAAAATATATAAATATTAGACTAAAAACTTTTTACTAAATGAACTAAACAAAATTAAAAACAGTTTCAAGTTAAAGGCAGTTTAAGATGAAGCACTAAAATTACTAACTGGACTAAAACTGAAATTAAAATAAATGAAACACTAAGTAATAGTAAGTAGGAAGTGCGGTACTGGTACACACCCTGGATGTCATCATTGAAGGTGCAGTACTTCTCACGGTATTTCTTCAGGAATCGGAAGGCGTTGTGATTCCCAAAGTCCTCAAATTGTATGAGGGTGTCCTGTCCGTACTTATCCACCACAGCCTCCATGAACTCATCTATGAGATCATCGTAGCGCTGGGTACGGTCACGCCGCTGATACAGACCCATGTAGAACGGGTCCCTCAGTAACTTCTGCAGAAACACACACAAACACAAATACACAGATAAAACAGCAGCTTTCATAAACCATCCTTAAGAAAACCACAACAGTAGGATACGTTCATATATTTAATAATTTTAAATACATTTTAAAAGTTTATATATACACAATCTTATAATTACAACTTTAAAATAAATTAAGTAAAAGTATAATTATTTAGTTAAGTTAAATAAAAAAAAAGATATTCATACATTTTCACATTTTATTTATAGATAGATAGATGCGACTATAAATTTGTGATGATAAATCATTTTATTAATATATATATATATATATATATATATATATATATATATATATATATATATAGACACACACACACACACACACACACACACACAATCTATACAGCCATCAAATATTGTCACTCATGACTGTTATGAGAATGAATGGTTACCAACCTCGTTATCCGTGCCTACATCAATGCAGACCGGCAGACAACTCTCAGGCCGGATTCCAGCACAGGCCGTATAAAGACACAGCTTTCCTACAGGAATACCCATCCCATACACTCCCAGATCCCCCAGACCCAGGATACGCTCACCGTCCGTCACCACTACAGCCTGCAAACACACACACACAGATGAACGATCCCTCACTGTACTAACACAAACTCACTTAAGACATCAAATTATTAGTCTAAAAGATGTCGTTCACCAAAAAATCTAAACTTTGTCATGTGTTTGGAACAACATGAGGGTGAAATGACAAAACTTACTAAATCAGAGATTGTCATCAAACAAGCACTTTAATAAAAATCAAAAAGCACTGGAATGCTGGAATGTTGAAATCCGATACCTTGACACTGGTTTCTGGCCAATTATCCAATATGGAACGAACATGTCCTTTGTCCTTAATGGAGATAAACAGACCTCTGTGGAAAAAGACAAAAATTTCAATCTCTCTGCAAAACAAACACACAAACCAGTGTTTCAGAGTAAATCTCCCCCAATAATGACATTGAAAAAATAGTCTTAAATGAATACTTAACAAAACGATACTTTTCTGGTAAAATATATTGATGTTTTGACTGCATTTTGAATGTGCATCTACTTTAAACTACACATTGCCATATGTAAATGTCATGAACCCTAAACACAAAGTAACAGTTGGTTTATTGTGTACATGGTTGAATGTAATGTTAACTTGTAGTTCAGTGAGTAAAATGTTAAATCTGTAAACGCCCTGACTGACTCAGTGTTGAAGGATTCAAATAGAAGTGTTCGTTAAACTGAGATTTATTCGTTCATCAATCAGACTGGTCACCCCGTGTTTGCATTTGCATGCAGCCAGGGAAGACAAGTCATTTTTCAATTATAATCCAGAAATGATTATTTTTATTCTTCAATTTCTTTTGCTGTAATGTTGTAAATTCTGTGCAAGTTGCTCTCAGTTTCACTGACACAGTTATTTGAGCAGCAGGTGAGCAGTGTTTCCAAACTGCAATATATTTGTCATCTTGCGCATCTAAAAATAACTTCAAGACAAGCTGAGAATAAGAGCATGCTAGGCATACAATCACAGCTGGGATTTACACAGAAAAGGTTCAAAGTATCATAGCTAAACAGGTAATAATTAATGAAGTGTAGCTTACTTGGGCCGCCTGAAGATATGTCCATACTGAGTGCATGCTAGACCAACTGTAGGTGTGTAGACGATGGGCATGAGAGCCTCAATGTCTTCCATCAGCACGCGGTAGAAGAGACGCTCGTTTCTTTCCTGAATCCCCATCAGATAGATGTACCTGTTCAAATTAACCCATACTTGAATCTGCATTCAAACCACACTTAACTTTTGTAATTGGACATATTTTCAAACAGAAACAGAATATTGAGTGTGAAATAATTTTGGGTTGGACATTTTAACTTTGTAATTTTATCTATAAAGATCATGAAAAGCAGGTAATGATATTATATATATTGACTAATTATATATATACTAATTATATTATTGACTATTAAATATATTGACTACTATTATTTTTAGCCACACAGCCTTAATTACAGAATTTCTAATAGAAAAATTCTGATATGGACATTTGAAATTAATTTTAAATTCAAATCAAATTATGAAACGGCTCTATGGGTAACAAAGTGAATGAATGTACTTCTGCAGTGGGTCGGACATCTTCTTCAGGTTCTTCTGGAAGCGCATGGCCTGGGTGTCCTGTGTCTCGATCTTTGGTGGCAACAGACCATGAATGCCCAAAATCTGCCGTTCCTTCAGAGTGAAGGCCATGCCCTGTGCATGCACAAATACACAATGAATGTTTACAACAGATTCGTACCTTTTTTTTTTTTTTTTAAGTAGAGTTAAATAGAGGATTGCAAGGACAATGCTAATGTGTTAGGAGTGTCTGTCAGTCAACTGAGTCTCTAAGGCTTTGTTCAGCTGATTTTTGGCATATTTTAATCAAAATAGATTTAAATTTTGAATGCCTAACAATCGTCAGATGTGGCATTAAGTACATTATATTGTTTTTACATCCAGTGATCAAGTGTTTTTTCCTATTAATGAACAAAACAATGAATACAATAATAATATTAATAATAATAATAATAAATATGATCCAAACATTTTATTTTAAAAATAAAAATAAAATGACATTAAAAAATAAACAGTAAAACATAATAAATAATTTTGTATGAGCAAAACTGTATAACAATAAGAGCAAAAAAAGGTAAAAAAAAGTAAATACAATAACAATAATGCAATTAATTAATGATAATAACAATCAATTATAAAATTAACTGAAACAAAATTAGATGTAAAAAATAAATCAATCTTATATTTACAAACCTAAACAAAACTATATGAAATTATTATAGTTATATGATTTATAATTATTATATTATTATTTTTTTCAATTTATTTATTTATTTGTTTGTTTATTATTTTATGAGTGTGTCAATATTCAAGAAGACATTCAAAAATAACACCGTCTACAAACGTATCAAGTTTCATTGCTTGCTTGGTGCAACACCAAAGTTTTTTTTAGGGTCATAGGTTTGCTCAAATCTCCAACCAGAATGAGCAATAGTGCTGCTTGCCTTAGTGTACAGAATTACAGACAAAGCCACACACACACACAAAGACAACTGCATATGATCTAGAGTCTAGACTCTAGTCTAATGCATTGTCTATACAGAGGGCTGTGACATATGGAGTGCACAGAACAAAATAGATCATACAGAGACCCTGTAACACTGGCTTTATGTGTGTTCGGAGGTGGGCTAGAGCCCTGCTCTGCTGTACATTAAAACCATGCATGACTCTTTGACCTGAGATCCCACAAATGTACATACATCCTATGTGTGAGGAGGAAATGTCTGCGGGGAGGAGAGCAAAGCAGAACAACTACCAATGAGTGTCAGCGAGAGGGAAACACCCATCTATAACATACAGGAACTGCCTTCACTTTACATTCCATATGCCTGGAGTGTGTGCACATGTGTGTTTGAGCATGTTTGAGGACTGGAAACAGTCTTTAACAGGGTTGCAGATCTTTTCTGAACAGCAGGAAAAATTATGTTAAATGCAAATAATAAAATACATCTACTTATATAATGATGGATATTTAAGTAGAATAGACTTATCAACATTATATATATATATATATATATATATATATATATATATATATATATATATATATATATATATATATATATATAAAAATGATTTATCATCACAAATTTATAGTCACATTTATCTGTCTATAAGGAGGAAAAACACTGCATATCTTTTGTGGTTGACGGCAAAAAATCAAATCAAAATAAAGTCAAAAGAATAAAATAAAATAGTAATAACAATGATCAAAATAACATTTTAAAATTGTAAAAAAAGAAAACAAAATAATAAAAATAAATAAATAAATAAATAAATATGATGTCTACAAACTGATGTTTATTTATAATTTTACTAAGTATAGTTAAATAATAAAAATAATCAATGGATAAATAATTATTACAAATAATCATTTGCAATGTGTCAGATTTCAAATAGACATTCAAGAGTACACAGTCTACAAACAGACCAAATTTCATAATTTTAGAGTTGCAGGTTTGTTCAAATCCCAAACCACAAGCGTAAGCAATACTACTAGTGATGCTTAGTTATTTTGGTGATAACTAATCATTGGTATTTTGATGCAAAATCATCTCATTTGGCAAAAGCTTGTCAAGTCAGACAGGTGACGACACTGACATGCCTTCATCTTCAAAAAAACAATCAAAATTACACAAAGTAAAATAAAACATGACCCAGACTACATTAAATACAACTGCAGCAAGGACAAACACAGTTTGTCAACCACCATATGCTTTGTGAGGAGAATTACTGGCTGCTGAGAGCATGAAACCATCAGCCAGTTTAGTTTAGTTTTGTACAATAAACAATTTTGGATCTGTCCTGGGTCATCGCTTGATTTCCAAAGTAAAGTAAGAGTCCTGAAGCAAAACCGGTGGTCTACAGGACAGAAATGAAGCACACACACCCATGTTTTCTAGGATACGTGGCACTTTTGCTGAGTCACTCCTCTAATGTTTTCCAGACAAAAGCGTTCAGACCCTCAACACACACAGCCGTGGTGTTAGAAAGTGTGTATGCATCTGTGCTGGGGAGTAAAAAAAACTAGCACGTAAAAAAACTAAGCAGGTAGTGGTGTGGCATAACAAAACACTGTCATACTGTATTGTGCATGCAGTCAATCTAACATTCCAGTGAGCTGAGGAAGTATTTAAACACACTCTACTAAAATGTCCAGTTTAATTTAGTTAAAAATACATGATATATACAGAAATAAAATCGATAGTGTGATATGGCAGTGATTTAATTAAATAAGGAAAGCGTGGCACTGTGTTCATCTACACACATACTGCTCATGATATGATGTATGACACACCATATATTTATTTACTCTATTTTCTACTCTACAGAACATTAAGCATAATTACAACTTATTTCTTGTTTTAATAATTTATTTGCTAATCAGTTATTGAATAGGTCAAAATGAGTGGGAATGTGGCATATGAAAACTCTTTTAAACTCTGTTCACTATAAGGTTAATTAAAGAGGTTTGAGTTGGTTTTTGTAAGAGTATTACACTAAAAGGATGGTTCAAATAAAAAAAGTCTTAAGAGTAGATTTATATAAATATAACAATATAATTATATTTTTTACTAGTATTACTTCAAATCTAAAAAAAATACAATAAAAAATTATATTATAACTACATACTACAGAAACACAAAATATTGCAATGCCTTTTTTTTCCAATATGTATAGGCTTCTCTTAACTGGTTCAAAAAACGGACTAATATAACTAATATAAAACAGAGTTAATACTGTTATATTGAACACTTCTCAATATTGGATGGGAATTTGTGTGTTATTTTATTGGTAGCAAATTAAATAATATTCAGTGGCTTAGTATTAGTATTGTTATTCTTCATCCTTTGTGTTATTGATTTGAACAAACCCATAAATCCAAATATAAAACTTTGGTGAGTAACACTTCCTGTACCATGTGTATGTGTTTGAGTCTAATGCTGTCATTGCAACTCCTCATTGTTTTTGTGCCATTTATAACATTTACATCATTTAAATGCTCCAGTGCTCTATAAATGATATTAGAAACCAGAAAGGACAGACTCAAAGAGACACAAAGACAGAACTAGATGGACAGACAGATTGTATTTAGTCTAACCTTGTTGGTATGTGGGTTGAGCATGAGCGGTTTCCCCTTCTCTTTAGTGTGAACCCATCGACACACACTCACACACGGCCTCACACTCATGCTTAATCTGGACAGCATGGCTGCACTGATACCGACACACACCTGCAAAAGAAAATACTGAAATAATACAAGCAAACACACACTTAATGCACTCAGACACAAAAACAGATCATTCGGATCAGCAGTGTCTGATAGAAGAGCTCTTATCAGCTGATTAGATTGAATTATTATGGCTGATCTGTCAGCAGCACTCGGTTCTCACACCACAATCCTCTCTTGAGAACATTATGAGTCACCGCTGTGCTGATAAACATTCATGCCAGAGTCCTTATAAAGGATATCAGCACACAGAAGAACATCTGTGTAGCCTTTATAAATGCAGTGGCCCTTGAGAACTGGATTAAAGCAAAAAAAATAATTAAAATATTTTACAAATAAAACATTTATAAATAAAATAAATAGAAATGCTTGCTAAAAATGCTAAAAAATAAATTAAAATGTACTTTAAAATTAAAACGCTTACTAAAATATATATTATATTGGTCACCTGCATGTCATGTGAACATAAACCAATATCAGATAACTATGAACAAAATTAATATTGAAATTTTAACTTTACATCTCAGGGGTATAAAATATTTAAGGCCAAAGGGGTTCGGCTGACAAAAAAAGTTTGGGATTTCCTGGAATATTTCATCCATGAATGTAAATTGTCATCACCTTATACTTTCATGTTCATGCAGCGTATGATAATTTCAGCATTTGTAATTTCAACCCATTTTAACAGTTAGTACCAACACTATCAAAAGACAGTTACTATATTCAAATCTCATCTGTTAGGCAGTTATAAGACTTTAACTTTGTCAAATATGTAAAACAATGCACAACAGACAACCAAATGTTGAAGTTTGCAAGGCAGGCATAAAAACAGATACGTGATCACTGAGCAAGACAACATACCACTGGCCCAATAAGGCAAGTGATAGTTCTCAGTAAATAATGTAAATCATGACAAACTTTGCATTTTTGGGTGAGCTATTCCTTTAGGAACAAAACACATTACTTGACTCAACACCACACAAACAATCAGCTCCCTTCACCCATGCGCTGATCTTACAGTCCGAGAGACACTCGCCGTCACACACACTTACAGTGATCTTACACTCACAATCTCAGCCACACACAAGGAATCAGGGCAATGAATGAGATTAACCCAAACTGGGGTTTGTGAGGGAACCGGGTTAGTGAGCTGATGAAAATAAGTAGTAATAAGAAAGTCAAATTAAAATACAAGAAATAAAGCAATCAAAATAAAGCACTAAAAATGATATTTGTTTACCTACACGGCTTGTGCACATTAACCAACATCAGAGAACCGTAAACATGTGGATGTGTTGTTAAGTTATTATAATATTAACTTAAAATCTTAGAAGGTACTTTGAAGTAAATATTTTATGGGCTTTTAATGGCTTTGTCAGACCAACAATGCTTTTCCTAAATGCTTTTTCAAAATAAAATAATAATAAAATATACATTTAGCAATCACCCACACACATTATTATGGACTATTTTTATGAATGAAAACCAGATGTTTTTACAAAAAATTAGGAAGACAAAAAAATTACATGAGGGTGAGTAAATAATTACAAAATGTTCATTTTTGCGTGAATCAAAAAGTTAATATTTACCCACATATCAGACAATACCGATCCTTTTACAATGAGAAATGGATCACTCAAATAACAACAAAAAAAACAAAACAGTGATGAATGGAAATTATGAAGCATTAAGCACAATCATATTAAACCATATTAAACGTATTCAACATGTTAAATTATCCTATGTCTCAAATATCCATTTTAATAGAACGTGAATCTTAAATCACTTAAGATTCAATCACATACTCAACTCTAAAACAAAATAATCAGATGTCTCATGACTGCTGGTTTGTATGTCTGCATGTAAGCAGTTAAACACACTCATGTCAGCACTGATCTCGCCTACTTTGTTGTACGCAGAGGAAGTGAAACCTGTACAAACATAGAGCCAAACCCTTATACAACAAATAACTCATCACCAGCCACCTACGGTCGCTTCTTATCGATTTATCATACGGTGTTCTTCTGGGTCATTAAAAAAAAGTCAAAGTACAAAATAGTGGTGCATGCTGATATCGTCGCTGTTGTTAGGTCGGTTTCATCTGGTGTGAATTACAGCAGACCAAGTTTAAGTGTCTCGCTCAAGGGTGCAATGACGACGAGGCAGGGAGCTCTGGGGTCACTCCAAACTGGGACATGTGCATTTAAAGAAATAGTTCACCCAAAACACAAAAGCAGTATATACCAAGATATTTTGAGCTAAGGTATTACATGAACAACAGACAAGAAAGCAACTACTTACAATGTGATTTTAAATTTATGCACTTGGCAGACGCTTTTATCCAAAGCAAATTATATTGCATTTAAGGCATTCCCTGGGACTTGAACCCATGACCTTGGCGTTGCTATCACCATGCCCATATACACCTTATTTTAGGGACCAAATGGGAAGTCACACCAGATCTGCCCAACCTCACAGTTGATGAACGCATCCTAAGCAAGCAAATACACCCTTACAAGTTTTGTAGAAACTAGTATGACACAACTGGGACAGTTCATCGATCACTCAATTCAGGGTTTGAACCTACAATCTCCAGTCATTAGCCCAGCTTGTAATACAAACCTACAAGCTTTCAGTTATCTGTCTATATCTTTAACTACAATATCACAGAGCACAAAAAAGTTAATTTGTAAATATAAATTAAAAGCACAACGCTGGTAGCAGACGAACAGGGTTTGAACCTACATCCTTTCAGCTACCAGGCTACTAGATATTTAACCACTAAGCCACTGCACCCATTAAAGTGATTTTATTAAAATAGATTAAACACACAGTGCTAATCATTAAGGCAAGTAAGCACAGGTGATCACCATGCTTCACTAGTTAATTTATTACAGTACATTAAGACAACTGTTTTGTATCAAGTTTTCTGGAATTATGTTTAAATATGGAAACGAGGCATTACTAATTAAATGTGCATTAATTCCAGTTCAAAATTCTTATTTCATTTTGTTGATATTTTACATATTGGAGTTTTTAAATCATGCCATAAATCAGAAAATGTTGTGAACAGTTTTTCAAAATGTTTTTTTTTTTTAAACCCTCTGTAAAAAACCTTCAGAATATAGATAGGAATTCAACTGCAAGGTCTGATGTATGTAAGCGATACTGAGGTGGAGAAAAAAAAAACATTTTGAGAAAATAGTCTATAATAAAGACATGTACTGTAATTGAAAAACAGATGCAGATAGATTATGTGTGATTAAATTAACACTTCAATGTAAATTTGGGGTGTTTTCTTTTCACTAGTCTGAAAGAAGACATGTTATGAAAGCAAAACAGCCCAAAATCTCCAAATTACACCAATGCCTGAAAAAACAACGCTGTTGCATGTAGTATCTTATCGTCAGATCTTTAACTATTAAGCCTATTAAACAGATCTACTGCTCTGAAACCGTTAGTTAATGCAGCAAAACCAAAGTGCAACAGGTGGAGAATCGCAATACTGTTCATGTTAAATCGAAAGGCTATCATTAAATTATTTAACAATCATGTAAACACATTGTAGAAATGAGTCTAATAGTTGAGTGAGGTGGTCTATGAAGTGATGACAGCTGCTGTTTAGCTAGGCTAACACAAAAGGCTCAAAATGCTCAAAATACTCAACATACTCCCTCCAAAGCTCTCATAAAGGATATATCTGAAGCCTTACCCTTTCCTTCAAACGTCTCAGAGTCAGTTGGTCACAAAAATACGCGACTGAACATTATATTTCAGATAAATTCACTGGTCTGCAGTCTGCGCGTCAGGCCGCGCACAGTGAGTGACAGCCGCGAGCCTTCTTTAGCACGAGACATTCTAACACACCCCGACAGCCAATCAGAAACAAGCAACGTCATCCATCCATAGGTTTCACGTGACGTCACGGTGTTTTATCGCCGCCATTTTTGTGTCCGAGTCACAGCTGCCACAACTAACAGAAGAAGATCAACCAAACACTCCCAGAAGGTTCACAAGGTTACAGTGTGCCCGGGATATGTTGTGCTGTAACAACAGTCCTCAGAAAAACCCCGAACTACAATTTTACTCGATCCCAAAGAGGTTAGATCGGCGCTTTTTGTTACCTGATTGAGTCTCCAGCAAGAGACAGCTTACTACAAACCTATACGTGACGGCTTGTGAAAGTAAACAGTTGTCGTTTTGTTTTGCTTAATCTTCATAAAGCGATAAAGACTACAGTAAAAGCCTGTCATACTTTTTTAATGATTTATTAAAAATAATTTTAACATTGACAAAACATGGGTAACATTAAAGGTCTACTGAAGTGCGTTGAAATGCACAGCGTTATGTGGTGTGTGCTAAACGTATAGCCTAATCATTTTCACAAATACACGCCGTAAAATAAAAAGATATAAAATAACATGAAAATATCCCTTACGAAAATTAACCGTGGTTACTGTAGGTAAACCATGGTAAAAACAAATTAAACATGTTTTGCTACACTAACCATAGTTTAACCATGGTATTTGTAGTAAAACTGTGGTTATAGGCTACAACTGAAACAAAAAACACGGTTAGCTTACTATAGCCTACATTTACTGTAGTAATACCATTGTTAATTTTTAATAGATTATGACATTTACATCACAAAATATCAGGGAGTGACATTTATTTGATGTGAAGGAGGGTTACTGTAAGCCCCATCAGAACTGAACGGGATTAATGACAGGTCATTGAAGGGTAAGTCTAGCCTATCTGGAGTGCATATAAATATGAATATTAAGCTTGATATGTTTCATACGTTGTATATCCATAACTGCTGTCGGAGTTCTGATGTTGTGCGCTACCTCCGTCTGTTTATTCGGCAGTATATAAATCTTCAGATCGGGTTTTTTTTTTTTTTTTTTTTTTTTTTTTTACTTATTAGAGGTACAAAACGCCACACAGTAACTTTTCGGCACTGCACCAAGCAAAATTCAATCGAAATCATAAAAAAAAAGTAAAGATCAAGCGCTTAACAAGCTCTCCGCGCATTAATTCGAGCGGTTTGTTTCCCCCCACAATAAGAACAACGGATATGACGTTTTTGTGGGCGTTCCCAGCAATGCCGACCAAGTCTATAGCGCTTAAATTTACCGTAAAGCTCGTAAATTAAGCGCAGAATAAACAACGAAAACCGCCGACCACAGAAAATCACCGTAAGTTTCTTACACAAACCTCATCTCATTCCTCAGTTGAGTTTTTGCAAGCCAGAGTTAAGATGCAAGTTAAAGGAAGACTAAAATAGTCGTGTTTTCCTTTTAGTCTTCTAGGTTTACAAGTAAAATAAGAATATAATTAATAATAACAACAATAATAATGTTTTTCATTTTTGTTCTTAACATTGATCATAAAGTAGGCTATTACTATTAATATTTTACAAAATGATAATAATAGGGCTACACATAAATATTTATAAATAGGCCTACATGTTTTTTTTCATCACTTGTGCTTGTAAAGTGGATAAAAAAAAGTTATTTATTTATTTATTTTATAAAGTTTTCAGTGTAGTTTTTGACTGATTGTTGCTGGGAAGATTTGCGGAAAAAGAAAAGAAAAACCTTATTTGTAGTTTTATTTAATGTCTTATTTGCATATTCTAATACATCCATTACTTGTGTACTTATTTTTCTTATTAATTAATTTTTTTTTCGTTATATGCTCGTTTGTCACTTTAAGATGATTTTAATATTATATTATATTATATCATATTATATTATCAGAATCAGAATTAGCTTGATTCGCCAAGTGTGTGCAGACACACAAGAAATTTGTTGTGGTTTTTAAGGTGCATTATATTATATTATATTATGTTAGTGATGTCAAAGGATTAATCGTGATTAAAGTTTTTGTTTGCATAATATATGTGTGTGTTCTGTGTATATTTATTAAGTATATATAAATACACACACATACAGTATATATTTTGAAAATATTTACATGTATTTACATGTCTATATTTATATTCATATAATTTATATTATAAATATATTTAATATATAAACATAACATATTTTTCTGAAATATATACATGCATGTGTGTGTATTTATATATACATAATAAATATACACAGCACACATACATATATTATGTAAACAAAAACTTTTATTTTGGATGTGATTAATCGTTTGACAGCACCAAATATTATATTATTCATTTAGTCATTTAGCAGACGCTTTTCTCCAAAGCAACTAACAAATGAGGACAACAGAAGCAATCAATTGTAGTATTAAAAAAACTGAAACAGATCCAAAACTAAAAGCTAATGCATACAACAAAATTTCAAAACTTAACATTTAAATGGGGGGGGGGGAACTAAAAACAAATCGAAATATTAAAGAACAAAAGGTATAAGAGTATAATAATGATTCTAACATAACACTAAGCCAAACACCAAAAAACAACTACATACAGGTGCATCTCAATAAATTAGAATGTCGTGGAAAAGTTCATTTATTTCAGTAATTCAACTCAAATTGTGAAACTCGTGTATTAAATAAATTCAGTGCACACAGACTGAAGTAGTTTAAGTCTTTGGTTCTTTTAATTGTGATGATTTTGACTCACATTTAACAAAAACCCACCAATTCACTATCTCAACAAATTAGAATATGGTGACATGCCAATCAGCTAATCAACTCAAAACACCTGCAAAGGTTTCCTGAGCCTTCAAAATGGTCTCTCAGTTTGGTTCACTAGGCTACACAATCATGGGGAAGACTACTGATCTGACAGTTGTCCAGAAGACAATCATTGACACCCTTCACAAGGAGGGTAAGCCACAAACATTCATTGCCAAAGAAGCTGGCTGTTCACAGAGTGCTGTATCCAAGCATGTTAACAGAAAGTTGAGTGGAAGGAAAAAGTGTGGAAGAAAAACATGCACAACCAACCGAGAGAACCGCAGCCTTATGAGGATTGTCAAGCAAAATCGATTCAAGAATTTGGGTGAACTTCACAAGGAATGGACTGAGGCTGGGGTCAAGAGCCACCACACACAGACATGTCAAGGAATTTGGCTACAGTTGTCGTATTCCTCTTGTTAAGCCACTCCGGAACCACAGACAACGTCAGAGGCGTCTTACCTGGGCTAAGGAGAAGAAGAACTGGACTGTTGCCCTGTGGTCCAAAGTCCTCTTTTCAGATGAGAGCAAGTTTTGTATTTCATTTGGAAACCAAGGTCCTAGAGTCTGGAGGAAGGGTGGAGAAGCTCATAGCCTTGAGCTTGAAGTCCAGTGTTAAGTTTCCACAGTCTGTGATGATTTGGGGTGCAATGTCATCTGCTGGTGTTGGTGTTGTGTTTTTTGTAAACTAAAGTCACTGCACCCGTTTACCAAGAAATTTTGGAGCACTTCATGCTTCCTTCTGCTGACCAGCTTTTTAAAGATGCTGATTTCAATTTCCAGCAGGATTTGGCACCTGCCCACACTGCCAAAAGCACCAAAAGTTGGTTAAATGACCATGGTGTTGGTGTGCTTGACGGGCCAGCAAACTCACCAGACCTCACCAGAAGTTTAATTTCATAAAGTACAAGTTGATTTCAAAACGCACCTTTTTGCATTTTGTGTTTATCAATTGAATAAAAGACTATTTTTCCCTATATATTTAATCACTGAGGATTTTTTTTTTTTTAAGTCAAAAAATCTCGTCTCGTTCTCGTGAACTCAGTCTCGTGTCTCGTCTCGTCTCGTCTCGTGGGATAAGTGTCTCGTCACACCCCTATCTTATATCTTATTATATTATATTATTATTGAGTTTGGTGAATACGTAAACAAATGATATTACTGCTCTGGTTCTCTGAGACAAACACTTTGAGATAAATCAATATCAATGTCTGCTTATCTTCATATACGTAACTGCATTTCTAGATCGCGCATGTCTGTTCGCTCTATGACCAGAAGAGGTCGCAATTAACTAGTTTCTAGTCTTGCCAATAAAATTAAAAGTCCTTTCACAACTGAACCAACCACTGACCATTTGGGATGTTTGATATTATTATTATTATTATTATGCTACAGTATAAATATGGTAGCACTTTAATGGTAATATGGTAGTCATTAACAAGCATTATACTGATCAGATAAGCAGTGGATGTATTTTCCAACATGAATATTTAAGGCGAAAATATAGGAATAAATTTAATGACGTTTGTATTTAAAATACATTTAACAACTAGTAATCTGTTAAGTACTATTATATCGGTTTTAAACTATTATAAAGTGTTACTGTTATTTCAGTCACAGCACTAAAGTATTGAAAGTGGTTTAGTTCTGCATAATTAGCCTAGTTAACACCATTCGTTGTTGCACAGTTATTTATTGCAGCTAATTCTCCTCCTGGATTATGCCTCTTTGGATGACTGTTTGAGGAATATACCATCCATAATGATGTCTAAACCTGTTTTACCTGTAGATTTTTCCCCTCCTGCCCCATTTACCAAACATTTGTTGATCAAACATTCACCTCCAGATTGATCTGTTCTTATATAATCTTCTATGATATTATGAAACATAAGCCCTCATAAGGATTAAAGATGATTGGGAGAAGGAAACTTTGCAGAAAATTGCAGGGAGAGGCACCACAGACTCCACCTGATCAGGCTTAAAATGACCGCGTCGGACGTCTGCTTTCATCTGTGAATAATACTGTAATATTAGTGTTTTCACCTCACTGACATACTGTCTGATGACTTAAATAACTTGTATTACTCTTAATAATGTTTTATATAAGAATGTTCATATGAGTGAAAGAAAGATAGCCTACAGATCTTATGAGAGTGTCCTTTATTTCATATGTGTACATGAACATCACATATCAAATAAACATTAGTTTTTTATTATCAAAATAAACACAAATAGTAAGGAACTTATATATTTTTTTAATAAATAGGTACAAACAATAAATATATTGTTACAGTAGGTTTTATTATATTATTCTATGTGCAATATAGCTGTAGTGCACTCCACACCAGTGACATCAGCGTGAATTCTACCTGGAACAAAAACAATTGAATGTCATAAAATGTCTATATATTGCACAATAAATTGCGTAAAATGAAGGTTTTGTAGACTGTTTTAATGCTGAAGAAGGGACTGGAGTTTTACATGGCAAACACCTCCCTAAAAGTCTCTTTTACATTTAGCTACCCATAAATAAAGACTAGGCCTTACTTCCTCTTCACACCATGATGTTCTTCTTCTCTAGTTTCTCTCTCTCGTTAGTGGAGCTCAGGAACGCCGCCTGAAAGCGATGATGTGTTCTATAGCTGCAATATAAGAACAATACAACAAATATATATATATATATATATATATTAAGTTAACAGTTCTGCCAAATACTCAAATCCACTCTTAATTAACATTTCCTAGTTATTTCCATTTGCTTGATAGTTGAATGTATGAATATGTTGTTATTTCTTCTTTATGTTAAGTCTGCATTATAGTAAACAAATAAATAAAAATGTAACATTCAAAAACAACATTCCCAGAATTTTTTTTACAAATGACACAATGGAATGTTACCTTAACGTTCACATAACAAAGAAAAACATGTTAAAACTGATGTTTAGGACATTCAGAGCATACTCAGAAATAATAGGAAACTTAATTAGGATGTTAACAAAATGTTCCTAGAACATGTTTTGTTAACTGGTATAGTAATCTCATAGTATTAATAATGAGTAGGTGCGTCCAAACTGCTGTCACAATATGTGCCAAGTATAACCCAGGCGTGTGTTTTGTGTGTGTGAAAGATGAATGAGTGTGTGTGGGTGTATATTTAGCATGCATGCACTGAATGTACTTACTGCACGCAGACCATGAGAAGAATGGCTAGGCAGCTGATGACTGACAGGACAACAGCCATAATGACGAGCGCGGTGTGGGTCCGATCAGGGCTGCTCTCATCCCGAGACGTCCCGAGAAGCTGGATCCCACAGCGTTCCCCATCATAACCTCTCTTACATCTGAAACAATCCAACTTTCATTAGCCTACTTGAACACATTGTTAATGCAACACTGACTGAATTTAATTGATTTAATTTATGTGAATTCATTTAGTAAATATTAATGAAGTGCAGCTGTGTGGGATGTTTATATGCAGTGTGCAAGCAGATAAATATGGAAGCTTGTTTCTGCCATGGAATAAAAAAAATTAAAAGAGGTGACTGCGAACTTTTTTTCTCGCAATTCTGACTTTTTTCTGGGAATTGTGGGATTTAAACTGAGAATTCATACTTATTTTCTCAACTTTTTTCCTTGCAATTGTGACATTATATTTCACAATTTTTTTCATAATTCTGAGTTTACATCTTGCAATTTCTTGCAAATTAGACAACATATCTGAAGCATTCTGAGGTTACATCTCACTTTTTTTTTGTTTTTGTTTTCACCATAAAATAAAGAACAAAAAGTGTTATTTATATCTCACAATTCTCAGTCAGAAAAAAAAAGTCAGAATTGCGAGACATAAACTCAGAATTCGGACTTCTTTCTCACAATTTTGTTTTCCTAGCAATTCTATTTTTTTGTTGTTGTTTCTGCCATGAAAAAACGTAATTTCCTCACAATTCTGACATTTTTTCAATTCTTGAGTTTATACACTATAAAAAACCTAAAGTTGAGAAAACTTAAAAGTTTAAGGCATCCAGCTTCTGGACATTTTTGAGTTTTCTCAACTTCTATTCAATTTATCCAACAAAAAGTTGAGAAAACTCAAAAATTTCCTAGCCTTAGCTGGTAGCCTTAAACTTTTAAGTTTTCTTAACCTTTAAATTTTTACAGTGTATCTCACAATTCAGCATTTATATCACACAGTTCTGCGTATATATCACAATTCTGATAAATGTATGAATTGTAAGAAAAAAAGTCGAATTGAGATAAAAAAAAAAGTCGCATTTACTTTTTTATTTCTTATCCCGTGGTGGAAACAAGCTTCCGTAGGTAAGTGTCACTCACACACAGACAGGCTCTCTCAGGCCGTGCAGGTACGTGCAGTGGCCGTGGATGCAGTAGTCCACATGAGAGGTCAGGCAGGGGTCAGCGGTGGTGCTGTGACTCCTGTGACTGAGCGTGTGATTCAGCTGAACAGGAGTGATATTTTTATTCTTTTTTCTTCCTTTGTTCTTTTTGCGTCCAGAGCGTTTGTGATTCTGTTCGTCTCCTTTACTGACTTGGCTTACTGAAAGATATGAGATAATTGAGAAACTTTAATGTGTGTGAGAATATTTGCTTTCTATACTTGGAATTTTCTTTAAATGTAATTAAATGTTCTTTAAATGGCTCTTTAAAATGAAGTGGTCTTTTTCTTTCTTTAATTAACTTTTATTTTTATTTATTTTCATTTAATTTTAATTTAACAATGCAGGTAAAAAAAAAAAATATTAACAAAAAAGAAGGAGAGGAATTAAGCAACATATACATATCAAATTTTTGCTACACAGCATACTCCTATACATACATCTCAGCGCATAGAATTATATATATACACCAGCTCCACAATTAAAATAAGTGGTCTTTTTCACCAGTTATCTCTGCACTTGTTTGCTCGATTTATTAATGCAGCACAACTCTTCATTTTGTCACAACATTTTGTTTTATTGCATGCAATTCATTTTTAATTAGAACAATAGCTAAATGCATCAATAATGAACTACAAAGGTTCAGAAATCAACATTTCAAGTTAACATAAGTTGCATTGGAATTACAGGAATATTTGTTTTTCTTGCCATTAATGTACTGTAGCATTGTTGGAACTGGACAAGGGAAATGCAAACTACTGAACTGAAATATGCGCTTTTTTTTTGTAAGATTTGTTCAGTTATTATTATTATCATTATTATTATATTGAAACTTTAGTTCATTTCTAAACCTTTGTAGTTCATTAATGATGCATTGAATGTCCTAATTAAAATGCCAAAAGGTGTTATTCCTGTCAGTAATTATCATTAGCTTAATCTAAGAACATGGAAAAGTCTATGGAAAATTGCCACAAGTTTGTGTAAAGATTAAAGAATGACACCTTCATGCCTCCTTTACTGACTTGGGTTTCTGAAAGTTTTGTACTTTGATTTCTATACTTTGAACTTTTAAAATTTTAATTTAAATGTTGTCATAAAACCCTCAAAAAGAGATGCAGGTAAGGTATTTTTCACCAAATATCTCTACACTTGCTGTCTGCTCAATTTATTTAATTAAAATATAAACTAATGCAACAATTCCTCAACATTTTGTCACCAGCTTTTGTTGTATTGCATGCAAATCATTTAAATTTAAATGTATAGTTTACTTGATCATTTAATTTATTATTCATTCCTATTTTTTCTTTTGATTTTATTTTGAGTTATTTTTGTGAAATTGTTATTATAATGAAACTGTGTTAAACTGATATATTAATTTCCGAATCTTTGCAGTTCATAAATATTGAATTTATTGTCTTAATTGAAATTCCAAACCAAACTATGTTGCTGTCTGGGAAGATGTTATTAAGGTCAGTAATTTTAATTAACAGAATAATAGACATCTGCACGAGATTGTCAAGCAAGTGGACGAGTTTGACTGTCTGTACCCTTTTTGTTAAAAGATAAATTTTTGGTGTTTTGGCTTTATTATGATAGTGGGATTCTGGATTCGAACTCGGGACACCCGTAACCCAATGGCGTTATAGCCTACACTTGCCAACAAGGCTATCGTCGCCAAACTGTCTGTACTACCTTTAAACAAAGTTGGATCACTGAACATTCCCGATGGATCCTGATCATCATCAGATTCCAAATCTTCACCCACGGCGCTCTGAAGCCCCTCCCCCGATGACGACATCACGGTCACATGATCCAGTGCAGACGCGTGAGCGGCAGCTGTGCGTATCGTGAAAACTGCACACAGAAACACACGCAGAAATGTAGTAATAACTGCTTGTGAGGAATGCTGATTTGTATAGTTTCGGCCCAGTTTGCAAATAATAACAGGATCAAACGCTTCATTATATCACAATGACACATTAACCTCAATTAACAGATATAAAGAGCGGTTAATCTTCTAATGTTGCGGTTGATGTTGAGTCATCCTGTAAACACCCCGTGTGTATTGTACTGAGCAGATTAGCTGTGTGTGTGTGTGTGTGTGTGAGAGAGAGAGAGAGAAAGAAATTGAGAGTGATGGACATAAGACAGTGGAAGCGTTGAGGTTATGTGAGGTAAAGCTGCACCTGTCGCAAGTACAATACAAAATTAGAGTCCTTTATGTCTCCTTTTTCTTGTTGGACACCTGTTTATAAAACACATAGTTCAGAATCCGATATGATCAATACAGAGTTCCAGTCATGCTAAAATACACAATATAATAACAGGTATGATGTGAAGATAAAGACTGCACAGAACCCATATAGACCAAGTTTGCTGACTTTCAACCAGCATTGTATAATATAGTATAAGCAAATGAACAATGTATATTACTTTTCCTAGTTACTTGGACCAAGATATGCCCGTTTACCTGGCAGCAGAGGTTTTGACAGCTGTAGGGCGTTTGTGAAAACTACAGATCGAACTTCCGCATTTTTGTATCTCCGCTTAAGGAGAGTCTGATCGCGCCCAGTGCATTATGGGTGTTGAAGTTTTTGTACTTTTTTTTCGCCACGGCCCTTTTTCTGTTTTCTATAATCGTGTAGCAATGAGGAAAAAAAATCGCGTTTTGCTGCATAGACCGCCAACTTTTATTAAAACCTCATCTTGCCAGCGGTGAATTACCTTTGACCCTAATTTGAGATGTTGGGATTAGATTTTCTAGATGAAGAATGAGACTTTTGATTAATAGAACAATGATTTTAATTAAGAAAATTATGTTTCAATGAAAATTTGTCAAATATTTATTTTCTCAATCACCACTGTATTGCAGTTCATTATGTTTCAAATAATAGTTAAATATCATCTTACTAAAACGGGAGATATAGTGTGACAACTGATATTTATATGCATATTGTGTAAGCATAGTCCGCTGTACTGTTATAAAGATTTAAATTTAAAGATATCAGAGCTGTATCTTACTTTTTTTGCCATATACAGTAAATACCAGCAACTGCCAAATTGCATATTTTTGCTTAGCTTGGGCCTCTGAATAAATTTGAGGGTTTGTTCCCTACATATTTTTTTCTACATCATGCCATAAAAGCCAGATATATCAAAAATTATTTTAATGATAATTTTTAATTATCATTAAAAATACTATACTAAATACAAATACTATCATTTCATATGTCAGGCTTTACGGGGTTAAAACAACATAAAACAATGTTTGCACTTAAGGAAGTCTCAATGTTCACAACCCATGTGATTCATTTGTACAGCAAAACATGCTATTCAACAAGAAAATATGTAGGCCGGGACTTGATTTTATCCATCAGGAATTGATTGGGATCAAAAAAAAAAAGGTGGGCGTTATATAGCAGAAAGGAGCCAGACCTGAATGTGAACGTGAAGGACTACTCCCATCCTGAAACACAGCCAGCATCTGTTGGTTGAAACTCAAGTAACCAGGGTAACGTTGTTGCATAGGTGGAGTAAGTTTTGATCATCACATTTTGATGAAACATTACAAAGTTTACATTATAAACCCATTTGTTTTTGGAACCACACACAAAAAGACCAAGAACAAACATCTGTTTGATTTCCTTTTGGCTAGTAGAAGGTGTATTATCTGAAAATTGCAGGAACAAATTCCACCAGCCTTGGGTGTGTGGCAAATCAATCCAGTCTATTAAACACTACTTGTAATTTTGCATGCCATTTTATTCTGCACACATTCTATTCCTTATCACATTAACCATTAACATTTAATTCCTTTAATGTCTTACAAATGCAGAGTCTCAGAATACTTCATTTTAGAACATCATATTAAACAACAAACTTTGGTGTCAAATATTTTGCTTGAAAACCGTGCATGTGCTATTTTTCTTTCTTATAGATATAAATATGTGGTAATTTGATGACATTCAGACATTTTAAAGTAGTCTATGTGCCTTTCTATCACAGGTATAAACTGCCAACATCTGCAGTCAAACGAGTCTGCAAGGAGAATGTTTGAGTAGCCTAAATGCATTTGATCTGAACACTCCTACTGACTGGAATCCTGCATTTAATTGTCAAAGAAATTCACACACACACACCTATTATTGTGTGCAGGGATGACCTTTCTAACGTTAGTTCGAAAAGCTAAATATATATTTAACGCAGCAGTGCGACGCCCTAATCCTCCGTCCTTTGCCATGAACAATAAGTGCCTTGTGATGTCGAACATGACAACAGACAGCTGAGATTTAAACTGTGTGGCGTTCTGACATACACCTATATGGGAAAAGCCGGAGCTCACAGCTATTCAGAGGCATGCTACTACAGGTCAAGTCAAATTCCCAAAGCCCTGCCTGTCTGGAGACACAAACACAATACCACACTTCACTCAGCGAGGGAGTTCAAGCTGCTTTTGAAGGAGGTTTACTATGTTGGAGTCTTTCATATTCGTCAGTCAATTGTCTTTTGTCAGTTGTCAAAGTGAAATTAAAATAGAGTAAAAATAAATAAACAATAATGTATGCTCGGCATGAAAGAAAACATGTTGCAATTTTCGCTCACTTTTTGACTTTTCATGATTTTTCCTTTTGTTACTTTATCACTGGAAAAGTTTTTTTTTTTTTTTTTTTTTTTTTTACAGAATTTGTAAAAGAATTTTTTACAAAATATTTTAGAGCAAACCATAACTAGAAAAACATATATTCACACACATAAAAATCCAATAATATTTTAAGATTATATTCATTTCCATGATTTCCTCAGGATTTTAAATCACGATTTTAAAATCCACTAAGATTTCCAAGTTTTCCACTACCATGGCACACCTGAAGCGGACAGGTCAAAAATAATGTAAGACAGGATGGAGAAACTCACCGACACAGAGCAGCAGAGAGGAGAGGCGCTGTAGGTTCATGGCAGCTGACAGCTGAGTTCTGTGTTGAGTTTCTGTTTGTCATGTACTTATCGTCCAGGAGGAGCTTTTATAGGGAGGTTTCCTTTCACACACACACACACACACACACACACATAATATGTGTGTTTGTGTGTGTTTGTAGGCACCTTTTGTAAGGTTAATGTTTGACGAGAGTCCACCTGTAGAATTCATCCACAGGTCATTCATACACGAGACATTATGTGAGATTCATTTTCCATTTCACGTCACTGGACTGTGATGCTGAATAGCTTGACTGTTTTGTCAGGTGTTCCTGAATGGGATATGAGAATACTTCTAAATAAACAGGAATATTGTTCATGTTTATTTGTACTTTAATGGTCAGTTATGATGACTTCACATGCACTAATGTAGATGTTTCAGATTTGGGGACGCAGAGTCACTGGAATCGAATTTGACCTTAAGTCTTTGGAATATTTGGAATGGAATATGAGATGCATCGCGTCTGGAATAAAAAGAATGAAAAGAATTGGATTCTTGGGGGAAAATTCCATAGATAAAGAGAGACGCCAAAATACCCCCAGCACACACACACTTGTTCAGTGTGAACACAGCCTCATGGGTCATTAAGTATATTACTGTCCCTGTAATTTGAGGCCAAAAAACTATGGTACGGGACGGAAGAGAGGTAGCTGGAAGAATGACCGGTTTTCTTAGATGAAGCCATGAATGAACGTGTTTGTGCAATTTAAATTTTGTTTGAGTCGCTTGCCGTGCAACGTGTCCCTCACATCTGCATGGTAATGAGTTTCTGAAGAGCCCAAAAGGAAGAGAAGTACAGCTAATGACCCTGAACCGTTAACACAGAACAAACTAAACACCCCATTAGATGCTATCCAGAATTTAAATAAGACCATTGGATTCAAGCTAAAGTTTTGTTATTTTTAACTTTTAACTAAAAGCAATGCATTTACAATTGCATTTTACATTGTACTCTGTAATTTTGGTAATACAGTGAAAAATGAACACCTGATGTGTTCATTAAATGCACACAGGTAAATTTCACAAAGGTATAAGTGTAAATTTGCATTCTGATCATATGGAAGATAACTTCAAATTCCATGTACTCGTATCTGATTATATAGGTACTCAGTGATAAAATCGAACATCCTTTTTTAGCTCAAAACATAATATACAGGTCTATATGGATGTAGTGCTACGGTTTTTAAAACCGAAATGACTAAAAGCAGAGCTATTCTGAGGCAGCTCCTTTAAAACTTGCCTGCAATGTAAACCAACTTGTTGGTGCAGCCCAGTGTTATGGGTGTCCTCTAATATGACACACAAATCTAGAGGATTAGAGCATAGAGGCGTTTCACTAGTATAAAAGCACTGAAAAAAAGTAACACACATACATAAAAAGCAGAAATAAAATGCAGAAAAATTCCCTGCAGCTTTATTTCTTTAATATTTTGTTAGATTAATTTACCACTATTTGTCCATGCTGTTTAAAAGGCGTTTGTCTTTTTATTTGCCAATAATGTTTTTTTATTGTCTATACTACTGTTAAGCATTGTGTAATTGATTAATGTTGGTTAATATTGTTAATAAAGGTTTAAAACGTGTTTAGTACATTCCCTAAATGTAAGACTTACATCAAACTGCATTCAATCATTCCAACAATCATTTATATAGAAATCATTACACAATCAAAGCCACCAAAACAGACATGTTATTTATAGTGAAACTTTCCGTATTGAAACAGAAACAGAAAATGAATCTTTTGCAGTTTTGTCATTGATTACATATTTAGACTAAAATTCAAATATTCCAATGGCTTATTAGACCTGTTATAATATTTAATAATGATGTGTCGTTATTAAATATTATAACAGGTCTAATAATCCATTGGAATATTTATCACTCCCATATGGTTTATAAAACTCTATTTAATTTGTAGCAAATTTATTAGCAAGTTTGAAACAAATATTTTTATATGCATTTTTCCCTGAATCTGCTTCTATTCTGTTTTGCTAATACTACTAAAGTTTAATTTTAAAAACATGGCATTTACGTAGTAACTATTGTTAAGTAACATTTTCGTAAGGGCAGTACGGAATTTCAGAGAGCTGCGCATGCGCAGTGCAACTTTTCCGCATTGGGCTCCTTCACGCTTCCTCATTGACAGCGCCTAAAGGAAGAAAGCAACGATACACCGTTTCATTCACACTCTTAACAGTTTGATACCGTTTCTACGTTTTATTGACGTCTTAAACAACTCGGAAGTCTTCTTTAAAAGTCTTGGGAAGTTCAGAAATGTCAAAGCCTCCCCCCAAACCAGCTAAACCAGGTAAGAGGTGCGCGTGGAGGAAAAGCCTACCTCGGCAAGCCGACTAAAGTTTCATTATTTATTCATTCGTTTTTGCGTTGTTTCTTTGTCTGATAGCCTTACAAACACGCTCGTTTCCGATGGCATACAATGAAATGTATATAAGAGCATGCAGTTTCTGGTCTTAGTGAACTGTCTCCTGCGGGTGGAGTTTGGCGTTTCTCCAGCGCAGCGCAACGCAACTTTCTTTGCGCTTTTACGCGTTTTAAACGCTTGTCACCGATTAACATGCGCGAGACCACCACAACCTAGTTTAAAAGTTCAAAGAGCAAGACAAAAATAGTAAAACGCCTTGCCACAAATGGCAGGATTGGGTTTGGAGAGAGAAAACCGCTCAAGCCAGCCATTGGCTGTGGTACAGAACCTAGTGAGCAGTCTACCTAGACAGCGCGTTTAGTCAACGTAGACACACTACGTATTTTTGACTATAATCGGTGCATTCTGAATCTGCTGAGCCAAAAATGTTTATATGATGCCCAGAAATGTTCTTTAGAGCAATGGTTTTGAGTAACAGCCATTGTCTCATAGAAGACAGTTACTTCCCCATATGAAAGAGCAGCTTCATTATGCTTAGTGTGCAAAATAACACATGACATTTGGACTGGTGATTTATGATGATGCTGTGCACAGCCAAAGATATGTGTTGTAGGTAGAGATAGACCAACATTATCTTTTCACAACTGATACACCATGCTTGTTATTTTCATATTTAAACATCGAATAACCGATATGCAGAACTGTTTAATTTCTGCTTTTTGACACAATAATAGCTAAATCTTTAGACTACAGAACTAAAAATAATGTGCATTGCGACTATATTATTTGTATTATTTATAATGCCATTCAAAATGCTAAATCACGGGATTGGTCTGAATTGTAGCAAATTTATTTTTGATACTAAAGAACCGATTAAGTAGAAAACTCTGAATTCTGAACTCTTTATCGGTCCTGTTTCAAGTTGTAGGATGTCCTCTTAGTACAGTTTGCCCAGGTTGTGGGTCTGTGACGTCCAGCATGCAAATCTTACCAGTTGTGTGGGATGGGAAGTTTGGAATATTTAACACTGTTTTGTTTAGTAGTGGCCAAAACCAAGTTACATTAACTTTTCACTAATAGTAACATATGACAATGTGGTGTAGGTTCTAGGGGAACCTTGGAACCTCCAACTTTGGGAAACATTGTCAGTATTGCAGAAAAGATTTCCTGTTGGTTGAAATGATTTCTACACTTCTGAACGACTGATCGTAGTTGTAATTGGCGGCAAACACAATAATCATATCCGGTGGAGGCCCCGCTCAGCAGGGCTTCTCATTTGTTTGTTATAGGCCAAATGGAAATACCTTTGCAGCCAGGAAATTCCCTTTGTTGTGCTTATAATGGTTTGTTTATTTATATATTTGGGCCTCAGGGCTTGGGCTCCTCTTAATTTCTGTGTCGTGTGGTTTGCCCTGCTTTTGAGCTGCGTTTAGTTCTGTGATACTACCTTGTTGTAGATGTGATGGTGTTTTGCATTTGGTTGGGCTGATAGGTGAAGATAAGGTTGAACAGATGGAATATTTTACTGATCTGTTTCACCTATAAATAGTGAGCAGAACACGGTCAACTCTGGACCTGAAATGTGTATAAAACTGCTTCAGTGTGCAGTCATTAGATACACTGTATATTATTATTTAAATATATAAGTGTAACATTCATATTTATGTTTTGAACAGGCCAGGTCAAGGTGTACAGGGCTTTATTCACCTTTGACCCAAGGACGGTGAGTTTCATTCTTCTCTTCAGTTGTTTTGCTTGTTTTAGCTTGACTGAATTGAGCTAATCATGTATATTTTGCTCTTTTTCAGCCAGATGAACTGTACTTTGAGGAAGGAGATATCTTGTACATCTCAGATACAGTAAGTTTATGATCTCGCTTGGAAGTACTGATAGTTCCTCCTGCGATCATGGAGATAAAGAGCATTATATTCATGGCAGTGTTTGTGATATTGAACTGATTGCTGGGTTTTTGTTTTTAGAGTGACAGTAACTGGTGGAAGGGAACATGCAGGGGAAGGACTGGACTCATTCCCAGCAATTATGGTGGGAAACTAGAACCTGCAAACCGTCAGGCTTTTACTAGAACACCTTCAGTGATTGAATAGACATGCATATAATATGTGACTTTTACAGTCTTTTATGATATCAGGAAAGTTTTATTAGAGACAATAAGTGCTGATTCCTAAAGAAATCCTAGCTATTATTATTGCATGTATACTTGGGCTTAGGGATTGGAACCAAATCCAACCTTAAGTGTCAAACTTCTCTGCATATTTTATGCGTTATATGCTATTACTTTTCTAAGCTTTACTTAAATTTGCCTGGAAGACAAAAAAGGGGTAGAATTATCCTGTAGTCATTGATATACATGCATCTGTCAAAGTATGATTTTTATCTTGATGTGATTTGTCTTTTTCCAGTGGCTGAGCAAGCAGAGTCCATAGACAACCCCATGCATGAAGCAGCCAAGCGAGGTACTCAAATATACACCTATCTGGCATTTTGTTTGTTTGATAACGTGGTGAAACAATCAAATGTTTTGTGTGTGAATGCAGGTAATCTGAGCTGGCTCAGAGAGTGTTTGGATAATAAGGTTGGCATCAACGGACTGGACAAAGCAGGAAACACCGCTCTCTACTGGGCCTGTCACGGAGGACATAAAGGTAAAAGATGCACAATGCTTTGATTGTTTTCACATTTTAAAATTTCATTTCTGAGCTGCAGCAGTTGTGCACAAACTCTTTCAGCTGGTTTAAGCCTGTTTTGTCCAATAATGGCACATAAAATTTAAAAAATGGCAAGATGAAATGTTTAACCTACGTTGTGTTTGTGTTTTCTTAGATGTGGTGGAGATTTTGCTGAGTCAGCCGAACTGTGAGCTCAATCAGCAGGTAAATCTGATGTTTGTTAAAATGTTTTTGGCGAATCAGTTTTCTTGAGATCAAATGCATTTGATTTGAATTGGTTAAAATGCACAGTGAGATCAGCTTACAAAGGTCTGTATGAAAAAGTGACAGTGATAGCAAAGTTTTTCTAGAAACGGAAGCAATGCTCATGTTCTTTATATTTTACTCAATGTAATGGTGTGTAAATTTTTTGAACAGAATAAACTGGGAGACACGGCTCTACATGCAGCTGCCTGGAAGGGTTATTCAGATATAGCTGAGATGTTGCTCAATAAAAGTGAGTGAATACCCCCCCCATAAACATCTGCTTGTACGTATGGGTGTGGCAGGGCTCGACAGTGCAAGCACCTCACTTGCATTTGCAACTAAAAATAGAGGTGTGCAAACTGTGAAGTGCATTCAGGAGCATGTGTGAAAATTTAAAAAAAAAAAGAAAAAAAGCCCTGTTTTATGAAATTTAAGGTCATAAAAAGTTTCTTTGTATCAAAGCAAAATTAATATTATAACTGGATTATTCTGCAAGCAGCCAATAACATGCTTTATCATGCCAAAACACAACTCGAGGCTCGACTGTAGCAAAAGTAAAATGAAGTTTAACAGAAATCTAGCTGCATTAAAATGAATTTCACATGGATTATGTGAGAATAGTGAAATATGACATGAACAACAAATTTGTATGTAAAAAGATTAGTAAAACCATTCTTACATAAAGTCATAATGAGATTGGATCTAGTTGTGTTGCGACATGTCTGGCTTAAATTAACAGCAAATCAATTTGTAATTGAAATGTAAAAATTCCAAGTACAAAGACATATGTCGGTTATTTTGTATCTGTATCTGTGTGGTTGATATGTTTGTTTATATTCCAATATGTGTTGCTATAGATGCCAGGACAGACGTGGTTAACAATGAGAAGAAGACCGCTCTGGATATGGCCACCAACGCACAATGTGCCTCTCTGCTGAAGAGGAAACTGGGAGGAGGTGAGTCACAAGGCGTCTTCTTTCAGTTACCTCCTTCAGATGTCACTTTCTGTGAGAGAGATTCACACTTAACTGTCTCTCTGTTGAATTTGCAGTGATTCTGCGCACACACAGTAACGCCGAGGAGTATCTCGATGATGAAGACTCCGACTGAGAGAAGAGCAGCACTAATGAAGTCCATTCATTCCTACATTCATTCCAACACAAAACCATCACAACATGTATATAGATCAGATATATGTGGGAGAAACATTATTTACAAGGGTGGGGAGGATATGAAAGCTGGTTGTCGTTGTCTGATTGTCTCAACTTTCTTCTTCATTCCAGTTCATTGTAAAAGTATTGCAGTACTTGTCTGTTCTGTACGTTTAGGATGGACACAGTGAACATTCGTTCTTCTATTTGCTGCTCCTCTTTTAACTGTATTTATTGCATAGAACTCTTTGATTTTAAAGTGCCTTTTTAATAGGGAGATCACCCAGAATGCCGCACAGCATTGGGTCTTTTTATTCCAAAAGTTTTATGCGCGTGTATGTAAGTGTGTGTCTGCGCATTTTAACTGTTTGATTGGGTTTGTGTGTGTGGGATGTGCTTGATAGCTTCTGAGATGCATGTAAATCTGAATGTTACAACTATGCAAATAAATCAGTGGCCTTTGCTAGATATGCAAGACTCAAGCTGGAAGCTTGAATATAATTGTATTTGTAAGTGTCCTTTATTCATTGTGTGCATTCATTTAGCCATATTTTTAAGGTAAAAAGGGGTAGTTGACTAAAGGACATAAATGTTTTTCTAAGATTTTAGATTACGATTTATATATTTTGTATTAGTCTGTATTTTTAGTGTTTTACTACTTTACATAATTTTAAATCAGATTATGTGCTATTCAGGAACATGCAAGGGAAGACTATATTTATATACCTTTGCTCTCCAAATTGCATAAAAAAAATACATATTCATAATGAAATCTGAGGTATTCTTTTATTTTTAACATGTTTTAAAATGATAGCTCACCCAAAAATGAACATTCAGTCATGTACTCACCAAACCTGTTGGAGTTTCCTCCTGATGAATATAAAAGATATTTTGAAGAATGTGGGTAAGCAAACAATTGCTTGACTTCCATATAGCTTGACTTTTCATTAAAAATAACCTATAAAAAGTCAACGGTAACAAGAAACTGTTTGGTTACCTACGTACATTCTTCAAAATATCTTCTTTTGTGCAGCAGAAGAGAGAAATTCATGCAAGTTTGGAACCATTTGAGGTATAGCCTAAAGATAGGATTTTCATTTTTTGGGTGAACTATATCTTTTTTTTTCATTAAAACATGTCAGGTCAACTAACAACAAATTATTATTATTATTATTATTATTATTATTTTTTCTTTTCTTTGGTAGGCTACCGCTTTTTATTAACCTTTGGCTTTGAGAGCAACGCGATTCATGCCAAAGAAATTTTACATCAACATCGTTATTGTTTATTTTTCCAGCTTAACTATTTTTTCCAGCTTAACCTCCATCTAAATTTGTGTTATTAATCAAGTTACTTTAATATTTTTTTGTAAAGAAACATATTGATACTGTCCGCAATGAGCGCGTGCTAGCCAATGGCTCGGGTTTAAACACTAATTGACAAGTGTTTATTTTACAGCTTACTAGTTCATTATTATTCTAAGCATAATAATGAATAATGTTGTGTCCAGTCTTTTAAGTAATACAAGTGATTTTGGATTCAGTTGTTTCAGAAGATTTAGTTTATAGGAAATAGCCTCTAAGGAGTTCATTAACCCCGCTACTGCATTTACTGGAAGAGAACTCAAAGTAACTAAAGTTTAGTGACCTCACGTTACATATTGCTAAATCAACAACAAAAAAAAGCAGGCTATTCTGCAATAATTTCCTGACTTTTCCATTTGTTCTGCCAGTCTCAGCTGCTGAAAGTGCATTTTAGATTATGATACTGAACAATAGGCCTACACTAATGACACAAATGGTAAAAATCTGTATTTTTAATGTGCAATATAGGCCTATTCAAGTGATTTTTTATATTAATTCTTAATTATGACCACAAGCCTGAGCCCAGACATAATATTGAAAGCATATATTAGAAAGGGGCTTTAAATTAAATCATATGTTGGCGCTAAAGAGACAGATTAGTGTAACAGCCAGGTGCTCTTCAAGTTTGAAATTTGACATTGAATTTATTCATATGCTCTTTATCATACTATAAAATGTCATTCTGATTATTTTAGCGGACTGTGGAAAATATAAACATTTACATATATGCATTCAGATGCTTTTATCCAGGGTGACTTAAGATTTATTCAAGGTATACGCTTCATCAGTCCATGTGTTCCCTGGGAAAGTAATTTATACAAAATGAACATAAAACAGATAGAAAATAGAAAATTTTGTCAGCTGTTAGTGAGATTTCAATGCAAATAAATCAACAACGCATAAATCAGTCATTCAGATCCTGGTATTTATTCAATGTCTTGTACAGTCCATTTAGACCCCAGGTTTTAAATACAATGTGCATGTCATCAGTCAATGTAGAATAAAATATGACATCGCCTTGAAAAAGAAAATCTTTAAATTATGGAAAAACAAAAGTCGAGTAAAGTTGTTGCAATCACTGATAATCTGTAAGACTTCAATATATTTACTTGCATACAGTAGGAAATCAGACGAATTGAAATAGGGAGAAAATATGTATCACAAACTCATTACATACAAGAAATTAAGAAAAAAAAAAAAATCATTGTAAGTAAATCGCGAAACATGCCCGGTGGCAATAGGCACATTGTGGAACGCCACATACTCGACTCTTTAAGAAGGCGTTTTATAAGAATAAAATATGTATTATAACAGCAGAAGTGAGTCGTTTCCACAGTTAAACTCTCATAAAGGCATAAGGATGGAAGCTCAAACCACTCCAGCCATCCAGAAAAACAGAAACCACCCATGAATATAAAAATAGAAACAATCATCAACAACAACAAAAAAAAAAAAGCACACTTTATAAAGTGATCAAACAGAGAAATACATGCACAATAAAATCAGGGCTGAGCAAACTCTCAGAGTACCAAAAATTAGAAAAATATACAGAATATGGCATTGAGATTCTGATGATGCCAAGCTGTTATTGCACCTTTAAGAAAAACCTGATGTGGTCGATGGAGAAAAGAAGCGAAATAAAATAACGAGAGTGTTGTTATACCAGAAAGCAGCAAAGAGATGCCTGAAATGTCCAAACAGAAGTGTGCATACATATGTTCAAGTTAAGCTCAGTGAGTGAGTGAGTGTGTGTGTGTGTGTGTGTGTGTGTGTGTGTGTGTGTGTGTGTGTGTGTGTGTGTATGTGTGTAACAAGTACAAAAATAGATCTTGATTTGTCCAATGCCGATGATATCTAAAATAGCTCCACGCAATTTAAGGACCATAATTTAGTCTCTAGATCCAGGGGAAGCGTTTTAAAAAGGCTGTTAAAAATCGTAATAGCCTCCCTGAAGATCTACACTTGTCTGACAGCGCTTTGGCACAGGAACAAGCTGGTGTAATGCTCACTATCGCCACATGATGACACTGTGACGACCTGTAAAACTCGACCCTTGGGATTTTGGATATTGGCATGCATGTTCAAACGCACACCCCTCAACACTATCAGACTCTAGCTGAAGAGCTTGACGAAGCAGCTTTGGCAGTAGGGTTTGTCGTTCTGCTCTTTGAATGTGCCCTTGTTCAGCTGTTTAAGGCAGAAGGCGCAGACGAAATGCTCGGGGTGAAACTTCTTGCCCATGGCGGTGATGCAGCGGCCGGTAATGGGTTTCTGACAGCCGGAGCAGAGGGAGCCGCGGCGCTCGTGGTAATGAGCCTCACAGTAGGGCTGCCCTTCATGCTCGAAGAAACTGCCGTTCACAAACGGAATGAAACACTCCTGTGGAGGACAGAGAGAAAATGCAGGAATCGGTCAGTTATGCATGAATGATTCAAATAATGCTACAATAAAAGTACATGCAACGATACAGAAACATCTGATATTGAAATGTGCAAGCATCCAAAACACCAAGATAGCAACATAAACACCACCAATTTTCCAAAACCAATACCAATATCTAGAAAGCAGTATGGCTGATGACTGGAAACATGTCTATATGAATTAATATCTTAAATATTTTGTTAAAATTATGGGAGAAAAAAAATTATATGAATGTATAAAATTAATGTTTTTAATATATACAATTCATTATTTTAATCATCAGATTTACAACTATATACACTATGATACTGCAGATTTTATGAATTATTTAGTATACTACATTAATAGACAAATATTTATTGCCAGCAACCCTGCTGAATTAAATAAGTTAAATAATAAATTATAATCAAAAATATAATCCAGAAAACAATATGTCAATTTCAATACAAGTATAAATCCTAAATATATAAAAATGAATACAGGTAAATAATTATAAAATTTTAATATAAATCTGAATATAAATTAAAAATCCTAATATGTAATTTATAACAATATATACAATATTTTACACTTAAGATTCATAACTATATACACTCTGATATTGCAGATTTCAAATAATTATTTAGAATAATATATTAATAGGCCAATATATGATGACAGCAACCCTGCTGAATTAAATACATTGAATAAAATGTAATACATTTACTGATCATACAAATAAATAATATAACATAATAAAATTATAAATCCTAAATATACAACTGTATAAGTAAATAATTATAAAATACAAAAAAATACAGAATATTTAAATGTAGTTTATAAAAATATATTGAATATTACAATCTTCAGATTTATAAATATATACACCCTTGACTGTACTGTATATACTCTGATATTTAAGATTATATAAAATTATTTAGTATACTATATAAACAGGCCAATATTTTGTTTCAGAAACACTGCTGAATTAATTAAATTTAATAACATGTAATAATTATAATGTATGCAATAAAATGTCATGAAATGTAATTAATATAATAAAATGTAACATGCTCAATAAATTTTAAAAACACATTTAAAAACATTTATGCATAAAATAAAATAAAATAAGAATAAAACCGGTCCATGCCAAATATTGGCCTATTAATTGGCTGATATATCAGTACTGACACCCACACACACACACACACATACTGACCCTGCAGACAAAACACTCAGGGTGCCAAAGAGCGTTAAGGGCCGAAATATAGTTCTCCAGGATGGCACGAGCACAGCCGCCACATTTGGGAGCAAACATGTCGAAGTAGTCCTTCCTACAGTACGCCTTTCCCTCCTTCTCATGGAAACCTGCAGACAAATTACAGAAAGACGGGAAAAAAGGTTGCCAAAGGCTTTAAACCATTTTAAAGAAAATAAGCTGGTAAAAAGGGAAACATCTTCTAAAGAGAAGAAAAGAGGTTGAGAGGAGTGGAAGCTGTTTACCCTCAGGCCCAAAGAACGACCCGCACTGAGCACAAAAGAAATGCTCCGGATGCCAAGTCTTGTCTAACGCGGTCACCACTCTCTGCAGGAGGAAGTAAAAGCGATTTGTTACAATGAAATAATGGTGAAACAAGAACAGAAAGCACAATTTCATTTGAAAGAATGCATGCAAAATCAAGACAAGAAAAACAAAGAATAAGACTATTATTAATAATTATTGACCATGTTAATTTCATGTGCCAACCTACAAAAACAAAAATTTGAATCATTTATTTCCTACATAACTGTTTTCTATTTTTCAACATAATATATTAATTTATTTTCTGTTTTTTTGTTTTGTGTGTGTGCATCATTTTGTGTTAATGTGTATGTTTATCTATTATCATATATACATCCACTCAAATGAGTCAAATGTTAATTCAGTAATTCATGACTGATTCATTCCAATAACCTTTGTGATTATGAATCTTTAAAACTGACTCATTAAAAGAATCTTCCCATAAGAATAATTTGTTAGTGAATCAGACTACACTGGTTGTGTTTTTGCATGCAACCAACAAATACAACATACTATACTGCTTTTGTTGTGGTAGACATTTATTATTATGTTGTGGTAGACAATTTTGTAAATATATCTTACTTTAAGGATGTTCAGTCATTTTTACTAAAGATGTATTGCTTTAAAATGACTTTAGAGCCTTATTTCTTTTATGCATTTACATTCTTATCAGACTCTCTGTGTTGAGTTCTACTGCAAAGAACCTATTTAGACTGTCTTTAAGTGACTGTTTATGTTTACAGGAAATCTGAAGCCAGAGGTAAAGTGTATAGTAAGCACCATCTCGACTGGGTGGTGACACATGAGACACTAACACACATGTCCGTGAATGCCCCGTCTGTGACCACTTCAGGTGCTGATAGGAAGCAGAATCCTTACGTCCAGAATGGGTCCGTTGCAGTAGTAACAGCGTGGAGAGAAGAGGCTGTGGTAGTCCTTTTCACAGTACGGCTGGCCGTCTCGCTCAAAGAAGTTTTTGGAGCCGATTTCCTCCTGACAGTGAGTACACACAAAATGTTCCGGATGCCACGTCCGCCCCATTGCTGTCACCACCTGAATGAATCAAAAAAGAAAACGAGGATGGAAGTGTATGATTTCACAAACAACAAAAGACATAACTGAATATCTGCAGCTCAGAAACTTCTTTAAGCCTACAAGCTAAAACATTTAGGCCCGGTTTCATAAACGGGGCTTAGCTTAAGCCAGGACTAGGCCTTAGTTAAATTAAGATAAGAAAGTTAAACAACTTTTACAAAAATGCCTTAGAAGAAAACATTACAGGTGTGCATTTTGACACTGAGATATTTTAAGATATGTCAGAGCAAGATATTTTCAGTTGAGACAGCTCAAACATGCATTTTAGTCTGGGACTAGCTTAAGCCTTGTCTGTGAAACTGGGGGTAAAGATGACAACATTTGGAAACTGCATATTCACACTACTGTTTGAAAAAATTAAGACTTTGTAATGTTTTTGAAAGAAGTCTCTTAAGCTCACTAAAGCTGAATTTATTTGTTCAAAATATGGTAGAAACAGTAATATGTAATATTGTGAAATATTATTAAAATTAAAATAACTTTTTCCATTTAATATATTTTAATGTATTTTTCCTGTGTGGAAACTGTGATATATATTTTGTCAGCATTCTTTCATGAGTAGAAAGGTCAAAATGAAAGCATTTATTTGAAATAGAAATCTTTTGTGACATTATAAATGTCTTTACTGTCACTTTTGATCAAGTAATACATGAATAAAGGTATCTTTTTTAAATCGTACTTAACTTTTAAAATAGCAGTATATCACGTTTTACACAAAAATATGAAGCAACAAGTGTTTTCAGCATTGATAATAATTAGAAATGTTTCTTTAGCAGCAAATCAGCATATTAGAATGATTTCTGAAGGATCATGTGACACCGAAGACTGGAGTAACGATGCTAAAAAATCAGCTTTGCATCACAGAAATAAATTAATTACATTCTAAAATATATTCAAATAGAAAACAGTTATTTTAAATTGTAAGAATATTTCACAATATTACAGTTTTTACTGTGTTTTTGATCAAACAAATGCAGTCTTGGTGAGCATAGGAGACTTTCAAATATATATTAAATTAAAAATCTTTTTTTTTTTCAGATTTATGACAATAAAAAAAAATAATTTTCTTAATTAAAAAAAAAAAAAAAAGTCTACACTGACATGCAAAATATACACTTTGATGGATTTTCGGTTTGTTTTGGAACAGAGTATCTGCTCTAGACCACAATGTTCTAAAAATCCAAAAGCAATATAGGCTTGGATAACGATTTGGGCAGTAAATGAGTTCTTCAAGGGATTTCTTATACCTGGCCAGCGATGGGTTTCTTGCAGGCTCCACAAACGCCTTTGGCGACAGTCTGGACACCCAGCCGGTTGAGGTCTGACTGCAGGCTGCCCAACATGTTATCCAGTTTATTCCCCTGCTTTGGAACGCTGGTGGGGGAACTCTTGCCCTGAGCCATAATCTACCGGAAAAAGGAAAGAATTTTTCATTAAGCAAAGAAAATGTGGATGCAAATCCCAACACAAAATAAGCAGTTTTGCTTTTTCCTTGGTACACATTACTAATGACTACCAATTAGTCACTCAGCAGATGCATTTTTCCAAAGCATCTTTTGGTACACTTTTTACCAGGCCAATCTTGATCAATGCCACAATGCTGATAATTCATTCCTAAACATTTGCAGGGTTTAAAATGATACATTCCACAGAGAACACCGCACTGAAAAGTGAATCTAAATATCTCCTAGAGATTTATTCACACCCCAAAACTGATGATCAACTTTGCACCATGATACCAGGAAATCAAATTCTCTTTTGGATGAATATTTTCTCAATATGACCATCAGCATGTGAAAAGATCTTTTCCAACTTCAATACAAATTCAGCATGTACAACAGGAGCTACTGACCTGCACACATTTAATTGCATAATTTATTAGTCAAGACATTACAGGATGTTAGTGGTTATTAAACAACTACCACATGCACTTAAAGCGGCACAAATAGTTCTCAACTTTGCTGAAACACTGAATCACTTATGTGGAATCAATTGTAATTAGCCATAGCAATGCATGTAATGGAAATGTTTACTGCAGCATTTGTCTTATTTCACAGCCTTTAGAGCAAACAGCAATCAACAGCCAGTCTGGTTAGATTTTATGTGACATTTGCAATTTTACATATTAGTTCATTTCATATAAATAGTAAGGCTTTTGAATAAGGTCTTTTTTTATTAATATTAATCTAAGGAAACCAGTCTCACACTCTCTGCATAACCTTCCCTAAATACATCAGGATCGAGAAGGTGTTAAAGACAATCAGATGACAGACAAAGTGAGGTTATGGGTCAAAAAGGCCTGGTAACCCCATCTCTGTTTTCTCAATTCAAAGAAACGTGACTCAGAAGCATTCTTTAGAAAGCAAAAATAGCAACCCACACATCCTCTGTTATTTCTGTATATGAACTCACACTTAAACAAGCTACTCTTGAAGCACTTCTGTGTAGCCTGACTTATATTCTGCAGCATATTCTTACATTTACACAATTCTGGCAGACTTAAAAACATTGCTTTGCTTTAGAGTCAAAAACCTGCCAAAAACTGGAAGAACTTAAGCATTGATCGTTACAAACTTAGTTTTAAAAGACAACTGTAAGTGACAGCCAACAGATCAACAGCCTTTTCTGTGGTCACTAGCACTTCATTTGCACCAGAATTTGTTCACATACCAGGAATCTACAGGAAAAACAAGGGAAAACAAGGACAGACCATCTTCATGGGACATGTTGGCACCAGCAAACTATTTAATAAATGCTGAGACACTCCTAGTGCAAACGCTGTTTGGAGGTCAAACACACAACAGCATGCGCTTTGAATGCAACATGCTAGAAACCATGAAAGAATGGCTATAAACAAGGCAGAGGGTTCCCACACTATCTGACCAATGTATTTCCATTCCAGTCATTTTATTATCCGCATTCACTATATCTATAAATAATATATAAAATATATCTATAATTCTGAATGATTCACTAAAGAATCATTAAAATTGAATTGCGAGCCAGTTCAAGAGATTCATAGAAAAGAATCCACTCTCAGAATGATTCACTATGGCTTGTGAGTAACTTTTCCTCTATACAAACCCAATACACAACCAGTCTCCTATGACTTTTTATTCATTTCCATTCAGACTTTTCCAGGCCTAACAAATTCCCTGATATTTCCACATTTTCAATGACTGTGGGAACCCTGAAGACATAGAGGCAAGCTCTGATCAGATGCAGATCAACACAGAGAGCAAGTTCATGCCTGTACCGGTGGAAAAAGAGGTTCATATTCCGTTTGGCAGCCAACAGACGATAAAACCTTTGGTGGAGGGGGCAGGGTCACAGGTTTGGGAGGAGGGGATGGAGGAGGGGTGGGGTCTTTAGGTGGAGGTAGAGTTGGAACTGGAGGACCGGGAGGAGGAGGAGGTGGAGGAGAGGGCTCCCTAGGGGGTGGAGGTGGTGGGGGGAGAGGAGCAGGTATCATAGGATCTGGCTTTTTTGGGACAGGACGCATTAGGACTTTTTTTGGAGGACTGGGCGAGTCTGGAGGAATGATGATCTGATGGACAAAGAAACATGAAACACGTAGCAGGAAGTGAAAGGAGCACAAAATACAGAATAAAGGGCAAAAAAATGGGTTCTGGAAGTAAAAATCACATTCATTTTCTACATAGGGATTTTTTTTATTTTTACGGTAACTTTAGAAACTTTTAAAGACAGATCTGATATGAGCTCTAAGGTTGTAAAATCAAAGTTATATGCTTTTGCTGAAGCCATCAATTGGCATTTTTTCAACTTATTTTTTAAAGAATTGTGTAAACGGTAGAATTACTGGTGAACAAACTACACTACCCATGATGCTGTGAAGAAAATTCCATCAATCATAGTCGCGACAAGCAAATTGAGCCAAAATTGCTTGCATTAATCACTGCAAGCCTGACTTGATAAGCTCTCAAAATAAACTTAAAATATAAATTATATATTTCTTTCCATCAATAAATCCGTTAAGTACACAGTCTTGTACCTTTGCCTTTTTGCTCAGTTTTCAAATGCTTTTTTGCTTCAAAAGTTAGTAACTTTGTGATTTTCCTCGTTGCTGGTTGGTTCGGTTCATGGCTTATAGTGCTTATAAAAAAAAAAAAAGACTTTTTTTAAAAATCCCTATGGAAAAAAATGAATGGAGAAAATACCCACCAGGAACCACTGGTAGGCGTTGTTCCTCTCTATTTGAAAATATTTATAAAAACCAATATAATAAATGTTGTTTTGCTAGCTTTTTGTGAGTTTCACCATTAATCTTGACTTGCGCTACCTTATCAACAGTTGGTGATACGCCACCTTCCTCTCTTAAGCGCTGAGGGTTGGAACAGACAATGACTCCTTCCGTAAGCCAATCATCTGGCTGTTTTCGTGGCCACTCAGTGCGACCGATTCCCAGTTTCCCTTGCAGCTCTTCAATGAGTAGATCCTGTGAGTTGCTCTTGTTGAGAATTAACGGGACCATTTTTTTGCGCATGTGGCCATCACGAAACATCGGGTGGACGTTGGACGTTTCCTTTGTGCGTCTGATGACAGATTTAAGCTGCGGAGAGGCAGCATTAATGAAATGACCACTTCAACATTTAGAACATGCAATGCTTTCTTTGCAAACGTCATTCAAGAACATCTAGAGCCGTTTGGACTGGAAAGCAACCCCACACTGATCTGGTTTGGGCCAATGGATTGCATAGCTTCAAACATCCTCTTCATGATACAGCAGAAACATCTCTAACCTTCTACAAACAATCTGAAATAATCTAAGAGCATGTATAAAGACTGTGAAGCAAACACAACATGCCAAAAACAGTGCAAAGCAAAACTGAGAAAGCAAACTGTCAATTTGAACCTATTAGTTCAGTTGACATTGCAACTAAAATCATTCAATTCAATGCATTTAAATTTTTAAATTTGATTCAAAGCCCGTTTTTACTCAGATTTAGAGTGAATAAATTCAATTCAATAAAAAGTTTGATTTGATTAATAACCATTACATGCAACATATTTTTGATGCACTTCTAATATTTAAATGAAAAGAAAAATACCAGCTACTTTAGACTATAATTGTATCAGTTACTTGGAAACCTCAGAAAGCAGTTCAGAAAACGTTTTTATAAGTTCAGGTGACACAGATATTGCCAGATATTGTACATTAATTAAACAAATTGCAATTAATTTTATTTTTAGCTTTTAAAATATGTAACTGGCAAACACAAGCAATATAGGATTTAAAAGTTATATTTCAAGATCAGTGCATATGAATCTGCATGATTTTAATGCATTGAGAAAATGAAGGAACTGTCATATCCTTAGACTTCACACATCAACTTTAGCAACTGCAAACAATTTGCATCATGCAAAACCATCAGACTATGGAATCAGTAAATAACCACTTTGCAGAACATCTGCATCAAGTGCCCTGAAGTAATTGGAAAGAAGTGAAGATGGAATGCAATTGCACAATGAAACTCCACTACAGAACTGTAAAGAAACAAGCAAGCCTAGCCTTGTTGTCCATTTAGTGCCATACACCTCCTTGAGGAAGCGTGTCAGGGCATGTATTTGAACATCGCAAAGACTCCTTCCACAGAATCTTATCCATTTCATGCACCACATATACTTTGGATTCCTCAATTCTCCACCTTTCCAAAAACACATGACGCAAAGCAATGCAACAGAAACCCAATTAAATGGATATCCCTCCAATTTTAGGAGCACTAAGTGACGTTTGCACATGCGTATCAGGTTTTTGAGAGGCATATTTAACTTGCTAATGGTGAGTGCTTCTATCCGAGCAGGATGGAAAGGTTCAGATTGGGTATCAACAGGCCCCTTGGCCCAAGGATCAGGCCCATGTATTTGAGAAAGCATAAACAGCCGTACGTGGTTCAGCATGATTCTCCCTCATGCTCGCTAAATTTAGGGGTGCAAACTGGAGACAGTCTGACAGGGTCGGTGCGCCTCATACTTGTCCAGATGCGGAGAGCCTTTCAACCACTGATGGCTGGAGAAGTGGAAGGTCCAGCGAAACATCTGACGCCCCAGGGAACGATGTGGGGTTTAAGGGGTCATTCATCCAAATGAGATCTTCAAAGCCACCCGGCGGCGTCGATTGACGAAGGCGTGCCAGAACGTCATCGTTCACCTCTAATGAGGCAGGAGCTCCTTCACCCAGTTTCACCGGCTCTGGTTGAGAAAGACTGGACGTCAACAGCTTGTCCAGAGCTTCCTCAAGAAGAGGCTTGGGGCTAGGAAGACTTATTCCCAATATGCCTGGTTCAAAGCTTTCAGGTTTCTCTTTGGAAGGCTTTGGAGTTAATGTTAGGGTTGAAACTGGAGGAGCGGGCAGTGTAATGGTAGTTGGCACTGGACTCTTGCTAGTAATCCCTGGCTCGGGACTTGGGCTCTTGGCAAGGACTCCAGGGATTGGACTTTTGGTTGCTCTAACAGCTGTAACGGGGCTTGGGCTCTTTCTTACCACAACTGGACTAGAGGTTTTAGCAGTTGTTACAGGACTAGGACTTTTCACATCGACAATTCGAATTGAGCTCTTGATAACCTGTGGTGGACCGGGGCTTTTAGAAATCCTTGGAGTTATAGCTGGTGAGGAGGCCTTTGGTACCACAGGTGGACTATTTTCAGTGATCGAAACTGGACTTCAGATTTTCGGATCGGCAGTCTTCGGCGAACTGACTTCACGTTTGTGTAAACTTAATGCCGGAGGCCTTGAGGTTTTTGCAGTTGGTTCAGGTGAAAAACGAGACTCAGGGGCTGGACTCTTTGTGCTAGAAACTACCAGGAGTTTCTCCGAATGGGTCTTGGAGGAAGTGCAAAGCACCGTGGAGTTGGACACTGGAATTGGAGTAGTTGTCGATTCCTCAACAATGTGGAGTTCCAGTAAAAGTTGTGCGCAATTTGGGGAAGGCTGAGGAGGAGCACTGCGGTCAGATACTTCTGCTTCTGGGATTGAAGGGACTATGAGGTTCTCAGTCACCACAAGATTGGGAAGTTCTGACCCTTTAGTGGATAATGAGTCCTCCTTAACTGACAGAGATCCAGACTAGATAACCAACAGCAAGACAACAACAATAAAAAGAAAGGGAGGGAAGCATTTGAGTAGAAACATGAAGGAATGACATGCAAAAAGAGGAGGCAATGTGACAACATCCAGTCTGATTCATTATCTTACTCGAAATACGAAAACTATGCATAAAAACCAGTGGCCTAATGTAATGCCTTATGTAATCTCTCAACATGTTTGGGTTATTTAGTCAATGTAACAAAATATAAGTTGGTTTACCAACCTGAAGGCAAATATAATCACCCGAATTCCCAGATATAACATGACACCACAACCACAGCATTCCAGATTCTCTCTTTTCGACCGCAGTGTGGCTCACGTTCCTAGATAGATATGCTAACAAGACCTTCCTAATGGATTCATGAGAGCATGCCCTCATACAGGCATATAAACCCTTATTGATTTTAAAGGCCTTGATTGATAATAATCTACTGTTTACTATCTGATTATCGTTATCAGCACTCACAGACATGCATAATAAATCACAACACAGCTGATACCACCTACAAATGGAAAACCCAATGACAATTCATTAAAACTGCCCTTGTAAAGCTTTAAGGCAGATTATTTGCCAATAAGAATTACAAAAGCACTACAAAATAATTAAACACTAATTATCTATTTCAAACACATAAAAGATTCCATCAGAGCGGCTTTTAAAAAATATATACATCCTTTTTTTTTTTTTTTTTAGGCTAATTTTCTATTGTGTGGCAACGCAATGAATCACTGTTTAGTGAGTTTGTTTGAAGGAAACATGAAAAATAAAGTAATTTTTCTCTCTTTCACCAAGACTTACATTGCTCTGAACTTTAAAGTCAGAAAGTGAGGCCATGAGTTCGTCAAGTTCTCGTGTCGCTGAGGAAGCAGAGATTCTGGCCTGCTGCTGGGCAGGGGTCTCCTCCTGAACTTCTCTCAACTCAGGAACCACTGGCACTGCAGGGGCGGGTCTATTAATGTCACAAAATTAAAAATGAGATATAAGAAAAGGTCTAGATCACAGATAGGGAACCTAGAAAAGTTTTCACTTGTTCACAACTTTTCAGCTCATTTAAATATCAGTGTTTACTAGAGTGAAGTCCAAAAGACCACAATGAAAATCTGGGTTTCAAAGTCTAATTTAAACTCAAAAATAACCTAAGATTTAGGATTTTATTTTTTTAAAAATTTAAACATCATTCAGTTTTCTCAAGTTATGACAAATATCAAAATAATATTTTAAAGAATATTTCTACTCTTCAAAAGGGGTAAAACAAATATAAAATAAAAATAATAAATATTAATAAAATATACTCTAAGAAGTTTGGAATAAATTACTTTTTTAGCAAAGGTCTCATGCTCATTAAGGGTGCATTTATTTGATCAAAAATACAATAAAAACAGTAATATTGTGAAATATAATTTAATTATTAAATATTAAATAACTTTTCTATTTGAATATATTTTAAAATGTAATTTATTCCTGTGATCAAAGCTGATTTTTCTGCATCATTACTCCAGTCTTCAGTGTTACATAATCCTTTAGAAATCATTCTGATATGCTGATTTGCTGCACAAGAAACATTTCTTATCTTGTCGGTTGAATTTTTTTTTTTGTTATTAATCGTTAGTAACTGATAATATTAAGAATCATTATTAATAATTGAGCACCAATAATAACTGATAATAACTGAGCAGCAAATCAGCATATTAGAATGATTTCTGAAGGATCATGTGACACTGAAGACTGGAGTAATGATGCTGATAATTAAATTTCTACAGGAATAAACTATTTTAGATAGAAAACAGAAAACATTTTAAACGGTAACAATATTACTATTTTTATTTATATTTAATCAAATAAATGCAGCCTTGGTGAGCAAAATAGACTTCTTTTTAAAAACATGAAAAAAATCTTAATTATACAAAATAAACAAACAAATAAATCTTTTCAGTAGTGTGCAAGCTTACGCAGGGGCTGGCACAGAGCTCTCCAACTCATTAAGCAGGCTCTCCACACTGGGTCTGACATCTTCTATCCCCTGTCCGGGTGCATTGCGTTTGGGTTTCTCTATCTTGGGAGGAGGTGCTTTCATTACTGATGAGATGCCATTTTCTGGGACATAGCATTGGGCATTACTGGCTGGTTTGGGTGGGTAGGTCTCTGTGAAACACCAAATGGAAAAGCATCTATTGGATTTGATATACTGTCAAAAATGTGATGTTTGTAAAGCTTTAACAACCCATTAACCCTGAGGGGTTTGAAGTGCTCACCTTCAGTAGGGAAGGTGGGTGTGCTGTGCTGTACGGCGTTGAGCTCCAGCAGCAGACGGTCCAGCTCTGACAGGTTACTGCCCAGTGATGAGCTCATGACGGCGGTGGGGGAGTCAGTAGTCTTCTGCTTGTTGGGGAAACTATAGACGTGCTCTTCTTCAGATTGTGACACACGAGGACTGGCGCTTTTCGGAGCGGAGCTGAAAGACTTTAAGAAAGAAAAAATAAAGGTGCTTTACTTTTACTAAGCACTTTGCAAAGAGCAGAAATAGCAAAAATGGGTAAATATTCATCTGGGGTCTCAAAGCACCGCTTAATTTAGTCTCTCAAATATTAATTGGATTATGGATTATGGATTATTTTTTTTTTACTTTGTACAAGGGTTGGATGAAAATTTCTCTTTGTGTGCCATGAAAAAACAACAGTATAAAATTTTGGAATTACATGAGGGAACACGGTTTTTTATTTTTTGCATGAGGGTCAGGATCCACTTTTTTGAAAATGGAACACATTGCTTTTTTTTTTTGCGATGCTGCATAATTTGCCATTTAACCACAAAATAATTGCAAAAAGCACAGTACTACTTCTACATGTTAGTCTGATAAAGAAACATGCATGAATGAGAAAAAGCATGGGCCGTGCTTTACATTAAAAAGATTTGTTAAATGCAATAATCCACAAAAAAGAACTAAACAAGCTTTCTGCATTTTTTTCCCTGTCATGCATGACTATTGTGCATCTAGTGTCACATGTAATATGGTAAACGTGGTATCGTAATAATAAAAATAACAGCAAATTTTTCACAAAATTCTGGAAATTAAGCTACTGCCACAAAATCAACAGTCACATTGATTGCAAAGTCACCAAAAGTGAAATCCATGGTGGGACTGATATGTAATGACAAGACATTTATTTTGGGGTGAACTATGCCTTTAAATAGTTCCTGTATTTTCATTTGGACTCTAAATATAATCCCACAGAGCCAAAAACATACATTTAAACACCCAAATGTATTCAGTGTGACAGCCATCAAAAACACCTGATGTCTTTCGCAGAATATTTAAAGAAACTAATCTGCAAACACATTAAAATATGACCACCTATATTCACATATCAATGCATTTTCAATATTGAGCAACTTAACCCACCCTGGTTTGTTAATTATAACAGACGTAATTCAAATCAAATTGAGCAATACAATACTCCAAGGCAGTCACATACCTAAAAAAAAAGCATATAATTAACTGGGCTATTTCATTCTAAATTCTTCTCTGTTGGCCTGTGGATTATGGCTTCACACAGCCTTCCTCAGAGCACCTAATCGAACCATCTTAAAGGTACAGCCGCAAAAACAGTCAGATTAATTCTCTCCATCACTGAGAGAGTGTAAAATGGTTGTGAAAAACTAAATTATGACTGTTTTTAGTTCAAGAAAGCTCAACTAACATTACAGGTGAACTTAAATGGTGCATGTATAATATGGCCCCATTCGAGAAACCTTGAATATGTTGAACCTGCTTAATAGCACAAGTCTCTGGAGCAACTGGAGATGAAGTGCTTTGCTCAAGGGCACAACACAGGCAGAAAGCGGAACAGGGCGGCTTCTGGTATTTGTCATAAGGTTAAAGGATAACTGAGCAGAATCATATAAAGACCAGCAGAAAGCTCTGGGGAAAAAAGAAACTCTTCAGGAAATAATGGTGCATTTTACCTGGGTTGATGAGTGCTTCGATTCTGGTTTTTCTACCCAAGATCCATTCAGTGTTTGAGCAGGAGGAGAGGTTACTCGAGGTGGGGAGGACACGTCCTGATATGAGTCACTTCCTGTGGGGTAGGAATATGGCGTCTCTTCTGGCAGAAAAACAGCTTGTTTGGAAATGTGGGAGGTTGTGGACTCCAAATCCGCGAGAAGAGCATCTGTAAAAAACAGAACATTTGAAATATTATTTTTATTCCCAGGGCTGATTGGTTTTTTAACGCCACGCTGGCTTCCTTGGCTGCTTTCATGAGGAGTAACAACTTGAAATAGTATAAAAGAGCGACTTAAAAACTTATATATATATATAGTTTTTAAAGTTTGCTTTAGGTAAAGACTCTAAAATGAATTCAAGGTGACTGTTAAAAATGTATTCGAAAATTCCAACTTTTTGAAAATTCTAAATTTTCTTTGACAGTTCACAAAATTTCTGTTTGTGGAATAATATAGCTCTAATAAGAGAACTTAAACCTGTACAAAACCTGCATACAATTCTGAAGCTTATACGTATGTTCAAATCCATAACCTCAGTATTCAGATGTTTGCTTCAAATTCACGTTCTCTGGGGAGGTTTTGTGCACAAATACCATAAATCTATCAGAAATCAAACGGGTTGTTGCTGAATAAACCCTGTTTCAACATGACTCTGTCAAGTCTGTTCAAAACACGGCTCTCTCGGCTGGATCAGAGGGATGATTATGAATCACATGATCAGGATGGTGAAATCACTGCAGGCTTCACTCATACGGGGTGTGGTGAGAGCGACAACCTCACATGTAAAGACTGCTCTGAAACAGCATGCCTACAGGGATAGATTCAGCAGGAAGTAAAGCGCAAAATGCATGTGCATAAACGGACACACCTCTTAATGCACACATAAAATCAATATTCAAAAGCCATAAGCGCAGGAATAGAACAGAAAGCACTTACACAATCCACACACTGCTAGGCAAGCTTGTAAAACATGCTCTTAAGTGACTGTCAACCCATCTCTGGTTTAAAAGTCCTTCATTTAGCAATTACTTCTACTATAAGGCACCTTTAGATCTCAGTTGCATCATCATCTTAGCTACCAAGCGTGTCACGCCGTGTCTATACAGGAAGTGATTGATGTCACATTGCAGCATGACAGCTCGAGGTTCTCGATAGTGGAAGCGAAGTAGTATGTCACCTCAATATGTTTGTCAAACTGAACCAGTGAGCTATGAAACGATAAATAATAATAATAATAATAATAATAATAATAATAATAATAATGAAACTCTAAAACCAATCTGTATAAATAAGGACTTTGTATGGGTTATTGCAGAAAAGCAAAATAATTTTAAACGTTTGCATGTGTTTAGAATAAAAAAATATTTAAATCAGTGAGCAAGAAACATGACCTGAGGATAAAAAAAATTCAGAGAATATTAATTCATAGCTAACAAAATTCAGAGCAATTTAGGCCTATAAATTAATCCATTAATATAAAATGCATAAGAGCAAATAAATCCATAAATTTCTCATAAAAATCCTTCCATATAATTATTCATAAATATAACACATCATATTCGGGTCATATTAATTTAAAAAATACATATGACACAAAATTCAGAGCAAATAAATTCATAAACATTTATCTCATAAAATCCAGAGTAAATTAATCCATAAATATATAAGGGCCAATATTCAGAGCATATTATTTGAAAATACATAACACAAAATTCAGAGAAAATTAATTGATAAACAAATAATTCATCAAATTCAGAGGATGTGAATTCATGAGTAAATAATATACAAAATTCAGAACATATCAATTCACAATGACACAAAATTCAGAACAAATTGGTCTATAAATATATAACAAGAATAAGAGCAATTAATTTATATATAATTAAAATTCTATAAAAATTATTTCAGACAAATGTGAAAAATAAAGTAGCTAGAGTTTCCGTGCAGCATTTAAGTAATATAAATGAGGTGTCTGTCACATGAAGCATTGGTTGTCAGTGTTTGTGATTTGATTTGATTGTACTTTTTGATGCTTTTTCGACACACCAATCACATCCGGTGCAGAGACAATGATAATCTAGACGTTAGGCATTAGGTTTATCTTCTACCATATATGTTATACAATCCAAACTCACACAAGACGAGCGCAACAAAATCATCAAACTCAACAAGCAACTTGTGCAAGCAGGTAAACTTTGGTCAGTCCACAAACACACAACACATCGTTAATCACAATATCAACAACAGCAGATCCCCAAAATCACCATTACAGGCCACAAACACATGAAAGCCACAATCCCAAAGAAGAAACAACCAGTTAAAGGCAAATAACATGAACGGAGTGAAGCTGGTTACTTACACTGTGAGCGGGACAGACAGAAACGCCCTGCTGAGCTCTGGGTCTTTACCTTCGCACTTTATCTCAGACAGGAGGAGCTACGACAAGGAGTGGAAAAAACAGATAGGATAAGGATGGAATATCAAAGAGAGATAGAACGAGAAGAGAAGAGGAGAAGAGAGAGGAAAGGGAAAACGGAGACAGGACAAGTATCGTAAACTCTTCTGCATTCAGTAGTAGTGACTGTGGAGTCATACGAAGGGAGGGCAGGTGGCTGTTTTTCGACAGGTGCTAACTTTAACTTCCCCTCCACATACCAGATACTAAAAATGCTGCAGTATATAACCTGCCAGCAGCTGTGTACAGGTCACTAATCTGGTCAAGTCAGAGAAAGACACCGCTACCATTAGACAAACAGATTAACTTGCTAAATGACTCAGACAGAAATACTTTAGCATCATGATTACGTCGTTTGCCACATAAATGTGAATATTATTTACAACAGCAAGGACTGCAAGACTTTGAGACATGAATCTGATCATATCTTGACTGTTTGTTCAGCACTCGGCCTGATGAGGGAGTGGCAAAGGAAACATTAACCCATATTTCTCTCTCGCTCTTTCTCCAGTCTTCGCTGCTGTTGCTCTATTTACATCCATTACATTGATATTTGCAATCACTCTCCCTCACATTGAAAATAAAGGGATACTTCACCCAAAAATTAAAATACTGTCATCATTTACTCACCCTCAAGTTGTTCTAAACCAGCTTCATTCTTTCTTTCATTTTTGGGTGAACTATAAGCATTAGGCATCATATCAAATCATTTGACAAAAAAGGCCGTATCACTGTTTTTAAGCAAAAAAAAATAAAAATATGATTACTGGATCAGGATATCACTAAAACCAATTTCTAGTCACTGAAACATAACTATGCATGGTTGGAAATCAAAATTCTTAAATTCCCTAATTTTTTCCACGTTTTTATGACAGTGGGAACTCTGGTATTATTTTCTGATAAACATAAGCCAATCCTAAAGAATAAAAGCCACAAAACACCTTTGTCTTTGTCTGCTGCCAAATTAGGCCACAAGTTACTGCTGCATATGAGTAACAAAAACTATAAATAGAAAATGGAAGCATAACTGCATATATTCTTCCTTTTTTCTATCAACTGTAGATATGATCATGCCACTAATAAACTAAGCAAAAATTGAAACAGCTGAACTTTGGTGTGAAAAAGAAAATGGATTACATTTTTACAATCAATTGTCTGTTACTTCTGAGTACTCAGATACTCATGTCCATCGTCATCACAAAGGAGCAAAAACTCAAAAATGACAGTGTCCAAATGAAAACCCATCAGCCATATCTGCAAACATATGTGTGCTAACAGAGATTTTGGGAAATAAATACAAACATTAACCTAACTCACAAGACAATAAGAGCCAATCCTACCTCCCCCCGTCACCCACTCTGGGTCGGGGATCATGTATATCCCGTCTGAATCAGACGTGCCGGTCGACTGAACGACAGGATCTGTCAATGACTCTCCAGCATGTGCTTTTTCAGCTCTCAGAGCGGCGTGTGTGTCTGACGCCTCAAACGCAGCCGAATCTGGGGCTGAATGTGGGTCAGGAGCGGATGTTAATGAGGACACTTGTATGGATGGAGCGACTGAATCCATTTCTAAAGCCGAAACTAAAACGGATTCAGAAATCGCCTG
>CM077222.1:4287029-4377029 GCA_039654775.1 Spinibarbus caldwelli | reverse complement strand
GGTTTGAAGTGAAAGCAAATGTCACTGTGATGGATTATCTTTAAAATTACTACAGACAGTTCAGTTGTACTAAAATAGCACATGTTGTTGTCATGTGTGAGGAAAGTAACTGAAAAACTGAGACTTGACAATAAAAAAAAAAAAAAGGAAGCATGTTTAAAATAACATCTACAAATCAAACATAAGAACTTTACAAGACGGCTTAAAATATAATTTTTAAATATGTTAAAATGGTTCAAAATATGACAAAACATGACAAAACCTGCATAAACAAGGGAATTTTAAAAGTATGATTTAGACTTGGAAAAGTCATAGAAAATAATAATATAATATAATATAATATAATATAATATAATATAATATAATATAATATAATATAATATAATATAATATAATATAATATAATATAATATAATATAATCAATTAATTTGACGTTAAAATTATAATATTCAAATATTTTAAAAATGAACATGATATAATTGAACATATAATATAATAATTTAAATAATCAAAAAAATCAAATGCTTTATTTACTCTATATATATATATATATATATACACACACACACACACTGAACAAAATTATAAACGCAACACTTTTGTTTTTGCCCCCATTTTTCATGAGCTGAACTCAAAGGTCTAAGACTTTTTCTATGTACACAAAAGGCCTATTTCTCTCAAATATTGTTCACAAATCTGTCTAAATCTGTGTTAGTGAGCACTTCTCCTTTGCCGAGATAATCCATCCACCTCATAGGCGTGGCATATCAAGATGCTGATTAGACAGCACGATTATTGCACAGGTGTGCCTTAGGCTGGCCACAATAAAAGGCCACTCTATATACATATACATACATACACACATGGTCAGAACTGTTGGTACCCTTGGTAAATATGATCAAAGAAGGCTGTGAAAATAAATGTGCATTGTTAATCCTTTTGATCTTTTATTTAAAAAAAAAAAAAAAATCACAAAAATCTAAGCTTTCATTGGAGAATAAGAATTTAAAATGGGGGGAATATCATTATGAAATGTTTTTTTTTTTCTCAAATACATGTTGGACACACTTACTGGTACCCCTAGAAATTCTCATGAGTAAAATATATCTGAAATATATTCCCATTCATATTCACAATTTTGAGCACACCAGCGTGATTATGAACATGAAATTATCCAGCCATGGCTTCCTGTTTCACAGAAATATAAATAGGAGGGAAAACAAAGGCCAAATTCCCTTAATCATCCACCACAATGAGAAAAACCAAAGAATATATTTCTGATGTGCAGCAAAAGATAATTGAGCTTCACAAATTAGTGAAGTGGCTTTAAGAAAAGAGCTAGAGCAGTGAAAATTCCCATTTCCACCATCAGGGCAAGTGGGGTGAACTGAAGAGAAGAAGCACCAATATGGAGCTGGGAATCTGAAGGGTCTGGAGTGATTCTGGATGAAGGAATGGTCTCTGATCTCTTGTCAGGTGTTCTCTAACCTCATCAGGCATTATAGGAGAAAATTTAGAGCTGTTAAAATGGCAAATGGAGGTTTCAAAAAGTACTGAATAAAAGGGTACCGTTAATTATGGCCAATGTGTATTAGAGAAAAACATTTATTTCATAATGACATTTCTCCCAATTTTAAATTCTTATTCTCCAATGAAAGGTTAGATTTTTGTGATTTTTTTAAATAATAGATCAAAAGGATTAATATTGCAGATTTATTTCCACAGCCTTCTTTGATCATATTTACCAAGGGTACCAACAATTCTGACCACGTGTGTGTGTGTGTGTAATTAATATATATATATATATATATATATATATATATATATATATATATATATATATATATATATATATATATATATATATATATATATATATATATATATATATAAATGTAGAAAAAACATTCTGGAAACTAATTATTTATTATTAATTAAATAATTTGAATGTAATTTATATAATATAATAAAACAATTAAACATTAAAAATTATAATAATTTGAACAAATAATATACAGTATAACAAAATTATTAAACACATTATTAAAAATAATAAAAAAAAAAATAAATAAATATATATAAATATATATATATATATATATATATATATATTTATTTATTTATTTATTTTTTATTTTTTTTAAATCTTGGAAAACAGAGACCCCCTGTCTTGGATTCACAAAGGCTGAGAACCGCTGCTATAGACAGTCAGTTTGGTGTATGTGATCCATACTGATGAGGCTGTGTGGATACACATAAGACAAAAGCGAAGACTGCAGCCTCTTTAAACTGACAGCGCTAGCCTCCAGCGTCCTTACTGAAGTGAACTTCTCTCGCTGCAGGCTCTGACCTCAGTGTGTGGTAAATTCAGGAGAGATGAGGCTCCAGTGGCTCTCCACGCGCCATCATTTTCACTGCGTTTCATCCATTTTCTCTCTAATATACTTTTGTTCCCGCACCATTGCTTTCCATTCTTTATGTGCAGTTCTCCGTCTCCGAGTCAGTCTGCGGCTCAATCTCCTCTCCTCACCCCTCTTATCTCGTGCTGCCCCGGCTCATCATGGCCGTCAAAGGGGCGATCCGTTACCTGTGACTTTTTGTATTAAAGTCTCTGGCCTTATCAGATTCTGCCCCATTCAGCGATGACAAATTAGGACGGCACATTGCCGTGGTTATCGGGCCAAATCGCAGCAGACGGCTTCACTTACTTTCTAAGATGAAAACTGCACACCCAAATACCAGTTCGACCGGCAATTCAAAGGCACCATTTGCTACACTTCTTCCAGCATTTTTTTTTCCCCCAGTAAGGGAACTTATAATATTATTCAAAGTTTCTTGCAACAAAAACAGTCAAGATTTTGTTTATCATGCCAACATGTATGCAAAAGCATCAGTGTTGTTACTGTTAACTAAAATTCTTGAAAGATATCATGTATATAATATAAAAAGAATGTTATGTAAATTATATAGAAAATATATTATGTACATTATATATTTTAGATATTAAATATATGTGACTTTGGACCACAAAACCAGTCATACGTAGCCAGGGCCGTAGCTGGGGTTTGCGGGGCCCCAGTGCAGGTTGTACCCGTGGGCCCTGTTTGAAATTGTTTAATTTGTACGCTTGTTCTATTTAGTTATTTGTGCTATTTACACAATAGTTAAGTTTTTTCAGGTTTGTAGGTGTCCAGGTACAGAAACCGAATAATCAAATTTAAAATAGCACTGCAGAGTCTTCACTGTAAAAATTAAATATACAGCCAAACCAAAATTTATTCAGACACATTTCTCACATTATCACAGTGTATTCGCTATAGTTTAGAAAATGGTAATAAAATGTCAAGAACTCAGAGTTAAACTGTGTCAGAACAAATTCGTCTTGATAATGTCAGATAACTTTGATAGAAAGGTATGTAATGGATTACAATCAACCAAAAATTCAGAAAACTGATAGTATGACAATATTTACACAACTATCAATACTTTGTTGATCAATTACCAAGCAATGCTTAATTTTGTTCAGTCTGTGGTGTAAAAAGGTCGCATTAGCAATTAAAGAAAAAACACACAAGCACACTGTAAAAAATAAGTGTAATTTTAACTGTAAAATTTTGTAAAAACACTACTGAAAAAAAATGTTAATATGTTAACAGCGAGTTCCTGTACTATATACAGGGAAAAACTGTAAAAGATCTAACCAGACATTTCATGTAATTTTACAGTAAAATGCTGTTAATTATACAGTTTTTAGAAGTTAAAAATAACAAATCAATGTATAATTTACAGTCAAAAACTGTAAACTGATATTCCCAGAATTCCCTGCGTGACACTCCACATGTGAAAGTATTTTATTTAAATAATCATGTTTTTTAATAGTTTTTGTTATCAGTTATGTACATTTGGGCTTTATGTTACATCTTCTGTTGTTTAATGAAAGTTTATTGCATTATTTAAGTATCATGTGTGTTACCATGATGGTGTTTTGTGTTTGCATGAATGACTCTGTGCACCTTCTATATATTAGTATATACTTCTACTTGTGGCGGAGCTACCTGTGATGAGCTTTGATTCTTCATGTGGCTTTCTCTTTTACCACCTGCATTATTATGGTGGTTGTCAGTATGTTAAAGGTACAAAACAGATTTTAATAGCGCTGTGTGTTGTTGAATTTAGTGGTTTACATTCAAATTTCCCTGTTTGTAAATTACAGTTTTATACTGTAAATTTTACAGTTTTGTTCTGTAAATAGGTTTACAGTTTTTCTGTATTTTTTACAAAATTATTCTGGCAACCACAGCTGCCAGAATTATTTTGTAAAAACTACAGAATTTTTTTTACAGTGCAAAACATGCTCAGGTCAAATTGTCTAAATAATTTTTGGTTCCAAATTTATCATCAATTTTACTTGTAGTCCACTGTATGGAGATTTTTTGGGTATGTCACAGTTTACTTTATTTTGCTATACTCACTCACATAAATGAACTATAGTGTCCTGCACCCACTAGTAAAAAAAATAAATAAATAAAAATATTATCTCTGGTGTCTGAATAATTTTTGGTTTGACTGTGGATTAATTCTTGTTAAAACTAAAAAGTAATTCAGTCAAGAGCAGCGAGTGATTTTTTTCTTTTTCTTTCATTTTCTTGGATTAACATTAAGGACACCGACAGCAGCTAGTAAATTAGGTGCGGTCACTTTAAGAGACAATGCATCCATTATAATGATACACATCTAATTTCTTTCCCCACGGTTTACTTTCACTTTAGAAATAACCGACAGTTTTTTCGAGGATGCTCTCCAAGACCGGTATTTTGACATAATTTTGTATGTATATGTCGGGACAAGAGTAAGAAAAGGCAAATTCGGTGTTGAAGCGCTTTGAGATGCGTCTCTCTGCGTGCGCCCTGTGCACATAGAACACCGCGCGCGGGTGCTGAATTGGGCTTTTTCACATCTTTTTCTGTTTGCATGTGTAAACTGCGATTTGCATTTGCAGGGCGCGAAGGAGAACTCGGTTCGGTGTTGCTGTCTGTGAGACACGGCTTCTCTGCGTGCGCACCGAACACGGTGCGCGAGTACTCAGTTGAGCTTTTCCGCGTCTTGTGTTTGAATGCTTTAAACTCTTTTGAATGTTTAAATTGGCAAGGCTTAAAAACACGCGCAAACCGGTAAGCTTTCATGACGACGCGCAGCAGTGGCCCATCAACTGTCCCGAGCGTCTTTTTAGGCTGGCCTCAGCCAGTCGGTTGAGACCGCCAGGGGCCCCCCCTCAGCCGTGGGCCCCTAGAATCGTCACCACCTTTCACCCCACTAGCGACGGCCCTGTACATAACATGGGTATATTTGTAGCAATATCCAACCATACATTGTATGGGTCAAAATTATCGATTCTTCTTTTATGCCAAAAATCATTAGGATGTTAAGTAAAGAACAGGTTCCATGAAGATATTTTGTAAATTTCCTACCATAAATATATCAAAATTTAATTTTTGATTAGTAACATGCATTGCTAAGAACTTCATTTGGACAACTATAAAGGCGATTTTATCAATATTTAGATTTTTTTGCACCCTCAGATTCCAGATTTTCAAAAAGTTGTATCTCAGCCAAATATTGTCCTATCCTAACAAACCATACATCAATGAAAAGCTTATTTATTCAGCTTTCAGATGTGCTATTTGATGAAATCAAATGAAATACATTTCAAAAAATTGACCCTTATGACTGATTTTGTGGTCCATATAGGTATTAGATATAGCTATTAAATATAGCTATTGAAAATATCAAAAAATGATTTAATACAAAATATATTATATAAAAATAAGTATATTTTTATATAATAAATACATAATTATAAAAATATAACTACTAAAAAAAATATAAAAATATAAAATTTGATTAAATTTAAATAGCACTTTAATGTTGCTTACTAATTGAAATAAGTTGAAGTACTAAAATTACTAAAACTGAAATAAAAAAAATAAAGCTTATTACAAATATTAAAAATGAATAAAAATTACAACACATAAAAACATAAAATTACCAAAACATGAACTAGAATTAAAATGAAAACTAAAAAAAAAAAAAAAAACTACAAAAGCTAAAACAAAATATTACCATATATTACTATAATGGTATATAAATACCATTTTTTACTAAAATATATAATCCAGCATCATGGGATTAAGAATATAAGATTGAATATAAAACACATCCTCTTTTTCACATTAAGTGAGACACGAATCTTTGAGATTTCTCACCTGATCCTTTCTGGGAGCCCTTCCTCTTTTTGAGGGCCTTCTGCAGAATATCCTTCATGGTCACTTTCAGGCTGTCCACTGGGATCAGGGAGAAACCATGAGCGGCGTTTCTGTGGGTGAGGAAGGCAAATCATCAGTCATATCGAAAACATCTTTAACGTTTGCATTAGATGCAAACTTCCTGTCGAACAGAGCATCAACACTGAAATCACGTCTTCAGACTCACAGCATTGATGAATGTTTTTCTCAGATAAACCTGAGGAAAATAAAACAGTAAAATTTTCAGCAGCTATTACTCCAGTTTTCAGCGACACGTGATTCTTCAGAAATCATTCTAATCATTCTTTACTGTTCTTGACTCTTTAAGAGACATAACTTTCAGTAAGCGAATGAGTCATCTGAGCTGATTCAGTGAGGAAATGAGTCATCTGACTGATTCACTCCATGATCCAAACCAACGACAGATTCATGATTCTTGTGATTGCTTCAGACTAGTGGTTGACCGATATATCGCCAAGGCTGATATATCGTCCGATATTTGGCATTTTTCAAATATCGGCATTGGCCAATAAGTTTTTCTGTTTGGCCGATGCATTCGAGACGGGACTTTTATTTTGACAGTGCTGAGAGCGGCAGCGCCTGAGCACACAGTGCTCACATTCTTCCTCTACTAGTTTGCTCAGCAAATTTTACTGTCGTTGTTAACAGTTCTGTCTAATACGGATAAAAGTCTGTCTAAAACTCAGATAGAACTGTTAAACAAAGGAATTAAATGTATACAAAAAGTATTATAACGATTGCTTTTATATTATTAGTAACAGAAAGGCAAACATTATAATACTTTCTCGTTTGCCATCAGCATTCAGCAAATACGCATTTACAGTCAGGTCCATAAATATTGGGACATCGACACAATTCTAACATTTTTGGCTCTATACACCACCACAATGGATTTCAAATGAAACGAAGAAGATGTACTTTAACTGCAGACTGTCAGCTTTAATTTGAGGGTATTTACATCCAAATCAGGTGAACGGTGTAGGAATTACAACAGTTTGCATATGTGCCTCCCACTTGTTAAGGGACCAAAAGTAATGGGACAACTGGCTTCTCAGCTGTTCCATGGCCAGGTGTGTGTTATTCCCTCATTATCCCAATTACAATGAGCAGATAAAAGGTCCAGAGTTCATTTCAAGTGTGCTATTTGCATTTGGAATCTGTTGCTGTCAACTGTCAAGATGAGATCCAAAGAGCTGTCACTATCAGTGAAGCAAGCCATCATTAAGCTGAAAAAACAAAACAAACCCATCAGAGAGATAGCAAAAACATTAGGCGTGGCCAAAACAACTGTTTGGAACATTCTTAAAAAGAAGGAACGCACCGGTGAGCTCAGCAACACCAAAAGACCAGGAAGACCACGGAAAACAACTGTGGTGGATGACCGAAGAATTCTTTCCCTGGTGAAGAAAACACCCTTCACAACAGTTGGCCAGATCAAGAACACTCTCCAGGAGGTAGGTGTATGTGTGTCAAAGTCAACAATCAAGAGGAGACTTCACCAGAGTGAATACAGAGGGTTCACCACAAGATGTAAACCATTGGTGAGCCTCAAAAACAGGAAGGCCAGATTAGAGTTTGCCAAACGACATCTAAAAAAGCCTTCACAGTTCTGGAACAACATCCTATGGACAGATGAGACCAAGATCAACTTGTACCAGAGTGATGGGAAGAGAGGAGTATGGAGAAGGAAAGGAACTGCTCATGATCCTAAGCATACCACCTCATCAGTGAAGCATGGTGGTGGTAGTGTCATGGCGTGGGCATGTATGGCTGCCAGTGGAACTGGTTCTCTTGTATTTATTGATGAATTGACTGCTGACAAAAGCAGCAGGATGAATTCTGAAGTGTATCGGGCAATATTATCTGCTCATATTCAGCCAAATGCTTCAGAACTCATTGGACGGCGCTTCACAGTGCAGATGGACAATGACCCAAAGCATACTGCAAAAGCAACCAAAGAGTTTTTGAAGGGAAAGAAGTGGACTGTTATGCAATGGCCAAGTCAATCACCTGACCTGAATCCGATTGAGCATGCATTTCACTTGCTGAAGACAAAACTGAAGGGAAAATGCCCCAAGAACAAGTAGAAACTGAAGACGGTTGCAGTAGAGGCCTGACAGAGCATCACCAGGGATGAAACCCAGCGTCTGGTGATGTCTATGCGTTCCAGACTTCAGGCTGTAATTGACTGCAAAGGATTTGCAACCAAGTATTAAAAAGTGAAAGTTTGATTTATGATTATTATTCTGTCCCATTACTTTTGGTCCCTTAACAAGTGGGAGGCACATATGCAAACTGTTGTAATTCCTACACCGTTAACCTGATTTGGATGTAAATACCCTCAAATTAAAGCTGACAGTCTGCAGTTAAAGCACATCTTGTTCGTTTCATTGTGGTGGTGTATAGAGCCAAAAATGTTAGAATTGTGTCGATGTCCCAATATTTATGGACCTGACTGTATATCATTTAAACAAATCTTTGAATGACTAATGAACATTTAATTTCACAAACGTTGCAAACTTAGTCGGATCCAGTTGTGAGATCTTGTGAAGTGTGCATTTGTATCCTGCATGATCACGTGTGGTCTGCGTGACGGTCGGTCCGTGCGAATTGAATGCGGACAGGAGGAAACGCACGATCAACAAACTTTAAACTTGTGATTTCAAATTATGCGGCGCTTTATGCATTTGCCCACTGCCATATTCATGCCATTTTCACTGTGTGCTGTATGTAAAATGACTGTTACCTTGGCTTTATTTCAACAATACGATTCCCAGTGCACACAAGCTTCCCAGAATACCGAGTGCCCTTACAGTGTTTACTTCCTTTTTAATTATATTTTTATTAAATATGTATTTATTTGTGAAAAATACTTTGTCATCTAAATTATAAGAATGTTTATTTTACACATTTATTTTTTAATCCATTTTCAAATTATTTCAAATTTCTTAAATATTAATTACAATAAATAAAATTATATCGGCTATTTATGGCCATCGGCCACCCTGCTTTCCAAGATATCGGCATTGGCTGTCAAAAAACCTATATCGGTCGACCACTACTTCAGACTGATTCAGTTGATTCATTAACAGATTTGCACCACTAAATTATACAAAAGAAACCAATATTTATTTTTTTGCAGATGTAGTTTGAGATTCAAGAGAACAACTCTTGAATACCAGTACCAGTGCAAGCAGTAAGTGGATACAATTGTGTCAGAAGAGAAGCTTGCACCCAGAAAGACTGTACAGTACTCAGAAGTTGGTGGCTTGCTTTAACAGAGCGCATCTTTAACACAACAGGGCCGAGGGCCAGTCCACGATTCAAACTTTGAGCACATGGACGCATCACTGCGATAGACTTTATCAACAGAACAACAACCCGAGGCCAGAGACCGGAGAGCACACACTTTCTGGACAGAGGACTCGCTTGTCCACTTCCATTTAGCAGTCCTGACCCATCTGCCTCGGGCCAGGGCTTCTGACAGGCTTCACGTCAGGCCGAGGATCCGGCAGAAGAGGTCGCCGGCCCCGATGGCCCACTGAGGGCCGAGCGCTGGCTCAGTTCTCGCCCAGGGTCCTCCAGTGCCACATCAGTGGTCTTCTCATGAAGGGAGCATGCAGCTGACCCAGAGAGCTCTGAACACCAGCCCACGGCTGAAAGCTGATGAATAAAGAACAAATAACTACAGACAAAGACACGTGAAATGCAATGAAAAGTGCACAGCAGATGGGCCACAAATACAACTTTTCAAAAAAAACTCGTTTATGCCACGGGCAAATGGCTACTTATAATGGAGTTATACTTCCGTTCAAAAGTTTGGGGTCTCTAAGATTTTTTTGTTTCTGAAAGAAGTCTCTTCTGTTCACCAAGGCTGCAATTATATCAATCAATCAATCAATCAATCAAATAATAAATAAATAAATAAATAAATAAATATATATTTGTATACTAGAGTGTTGTTAACTAAAACAAAATATTAAGTTACATTTACGTTAATTACATTTACATTTACGCATTTAGCAGACGCTTTTATCCAAAGCGACTTACACTGCATTCAAGTTACAGTTTTTTTTTCATTTTTTACATTTCATTAGCATAATTAAAACAAAAAGAAATAATTGCTGAAATTAAACAAAATGGTTAAGTTAAAGCTGAAGTACTAAAATTACTAATACTAAAACTGAAATAAAATGAAGACAAAGAGCTGATAACAATTAATAAATCTAGATATTAAAATTAAAATTAAAAATAAATACAAAATTAAAAAAAATAAACTGCTTCTAGGACTTGTTTCATTAAGATACAGATTAAAAAACAGTAAAATTGTAAAATATTATTACAATTCAAAATAACTGGTTTCTATTTGAAAATGTATTAAAATGTAATTTATTCCTGTGATGCAAAGCTGAATTTTCAGCATCATTACTCCAGTCTTCAGTGTCACATGATCCTTCAGAAATCATTCTAATATGCTGATTTGATGCATTGTTTAGGAAGCATTATTAATACTACTGTTAAAACGGTTTAATTTTTTTGGAAACCATAATATACATTGTCAGAATAGAAACTTCAAAAGAACAACATTTATTTGAAATAGAAATCTTTTGTGTCTTTTGTGTCAATTTTGATCAACTTATTGCATCCTTGCTGAATGCAAGTCTTAATTTTATCAGTAAATAAATAAAATAAAAATGGTACTGTAATGTGTTGCTTTCACAGTTGACAAAATGATAAAGGAATAGTTCACCCAACTGTGAAAAAACAAATTTCCGAAAATCTGCAAAACATCTCTATTTCCTAATAAAAATGTCCACGATTATTTGTTAATCGGTGCAAATGTCACACAACCTGAGCGAGTACAAGAAAACATCACATAAAAACATCTGTGACGTACACAAACAAACTGAACTTCACTGCAATGTTAAATTCAGTATTACAGCCCAAACCAAGGTTCCCTATCAAAGGCAGGACAGTCTGGCAGGATGCCACTCAAATCCAATTAGCAACTTCCAATTAATAGAGGCCTCCTAATGCTTTGTCAGCCACATTAACCAAACAGCTAATTAGACATCGGCCCAAATGCACAGAAGACCAACAATCGAATTGAGAGCTCACAAAACAAAGATAAGAGCTTCATGGAGAGGCCTGTGGGGAAAAAAAAAACTCCAACAAGCTTAAGGACTGAGTGCTTAAGACTTATGTGAATGGCCAGGCATTTAAACCTCATTAGTTTAAGGGTTAGTTTAAAACATTCAGACAATTCTCATAAGAACTTTATCAGAGGCTGTGCACTAACTAGGCAAACTTCTAGATAGAGGTGAAGAATAAAATAAGTTCAGTATTTAACATGGTTTGTTTTACTCTTTGGAATTGTGTATTAATGCAACTATACACACTACCATTCAAAAGTTTGGGGTCAGTAAGATTTTTAATGTTTCTGAAAGAAGTGTCTTCTACTAACCAAGGCTGCAAAATATAGTAACATTTGATGAATAGAAAAAAATAAATAAATAAATAATTAATTTAAAAAAAACAGCATTTATTTTGAAATGAAATCTTTTGTAACAATATAAATGTCTATACTCTATATTAATTTAAAAAAAAATAATAATTTTACTGACCCCAAACTTCTGAACATGGCATATATGTATTTTTGTCAACAACAACAAAAAAGTGTTACCAACCCATTTTCCTTGAATTATGTATTAAGTGTCTTATGACAGTAAGTCTTGGAAATTTTGATTTCCTTTTGACTTTGACCCTAAATGTATTCATTCTTCACAATGAGACAGTAGTAGTAATTAGTAGTAATAAAATCTTAAGAGTTAAGTGGCATTCTTACATTCGAACAAAGAGTGACTGTTTGGGCCCCAGTCCAGGAGATGAGTACTTCTCGACCAGAGCCAGCGTGCTGAAGCCAAACTTGTGTATGGGCTCGTTGGAGTCCAGCGGAGGGAAATCTGTGTCCACCTCCCCGTCATCCTCAGCGATGTGGAGGCAGTAAGTGTTGACGTTTTCACTGTGGAGTAAGAAAGGAGAAAAATGAGGAGAGATCAAACTCAAAGTGTGCCGCTGTCAATGAAAGTATGTTTGGTATTTCAACAAGGTAAAATCCTGTCCTATTAGCCTGCTCTATTTTTAAGCAACTAAGCATTTTAAAGGCTTGACAGCACGAGCGCTTCACTCACATTCACGACAAAAACAGATGTGCACTAACTGTAAACATATTTATGAGCACGTGCGAATAAAAAAAAGTCCTGATAGTCCTTAGAAAATTCAGTTTAATGAAATTCAAGGTCATAAGATGGTGCCGCACACAGCAGCCACGGTGCTTCGCTCTCCAGTTGTTTTGGCATTTTTGTTAGTGTTTCCTGTTTTTTTGTTTTTCAAACATGATCAGTTTCACCAGGGATGAACTGCTGAACATTCGGCAGAACACACCACAAAATATCCTAGCGGTTTTCGATTATTTGGATGTTTTGCTGAACATAGTAGTTGGCGAAGCAGCGGCGCTGATCAAACGCTTCAGGACGCGCAGACGGGGGAAGCGAGCCGGCGCTCGTGAAGCTCAGACAGCGTGGATTTCGAACGCCGTTGCCTAGCATCCATCTGGCAAATCTCCGCTCTCTATCCAACAACACGGACGAACTTCTTCTGCTCTCCCGGACAAATATCTCACACTATGCTGCTCTGTGTTTCATGGAAACCTGGCTGAATGACGCCATTCCGGACAGCAGGTTAAGTCTGTCGAGTTTCCAGCTGTTCAGGACGGATCGCGACGCAGAATCAACGGGGAAATCGCGAGGCTGCGGGACATGCTTTTACATCAGTGAAAGGTGGTGTACAGATGTAACAGTGTTAAAGAAGATGTGCTGTCCCAATCTAGAAGCGCTCTTCATTAACTGTAAACCATTCTATTCGCCGCGGGAGTTTCACTTGTTCATTCTCGTGAGTGTTTACATTCCACCACAAGCGCATATGAGTTCAGCTTTACAGAAACTCGCTGATCAGATCACAGAGACAGAGTAACAACACCCAGACGCTGTTTTAATCATTCTTGGGGACTTTAATAAAGCAGATCTCTCCTGTGAACTTCCAAAATACAAACAGCATGTTACATGTCCCACCAGAGACAGTAATATAATGGATCACTGTTACATAGCAATAAAGGATGCATACCACTCTGTCCCACGGGCAGCTTTGGGGCTCTCTGACCACTGCCTGGTTCATCTTATACCAACCTACAGGCAAAAACTTAAATCTGCTAAACCTGTAGTAAAGACTGTAAAGAGACGGACCAACGAAACAGAGTGGGTTTTACAAGTCTGTTTCGACTGCAATGATTAGAGTGTTTTTGAAGCTGCTACCACCGATCTGGACGAACTCACAGAGACTGTAACATCCTATATTAGTTTCTGTGAGGATATCTGCATTTCTACCAGGACTTATTTAACATTCAACAATGATAAGCCATGGTTTACAGCAAAACTCAGACATCTTCGTCAGGCCAAAGAGGATGCCTACAGAAATGGGACAGAGTCTTGTACAATCAGGCCAGGAACACACTGAATAAGGAGATTAGCGTGGCTAAAAGGACCTATGCTAAAAAGTTGGAAGATCAGTTCACTTCCAATGACTCAGCTTCAGTGTGGAAAGGTCTGAAAGCCATCACCAACTACTAGACACCATCCCCCAGCACTGAGGCGAATCAACAACTTCCTGAAGACCTGAATGAGTTTTATTGTAGATTTGAATCCCCCACACCCATCCTGACCATCTACACAACCGTTAACACCTCCTGTAACCCCCCTCTCCCAGACTCCAGCACTTCAGATCAGTGAAGAAGATGTGCGCCAGGTCTTCAGAAAGAACAAGAGAAGAAAGGCACCAGGCCCAGATGGTGTCACACCAGCCTGTCTGAAAACCTGTACTGACCAGCTGGCCCCTATCTTTTCACAGATCTTCAATAGATCTCTGTAGATGTGAGAAGTCCCTTCCTGCTTCAAACGCTCCACCATCATCCCCGTTCCAAAGAGACCCAAGATAACAGGACTTAACGACTACAGACATGTGGCACTAACGTCTGTCGTCATGAAGTCGTTCGAAAAACTGGTTCTGGCTTATCTGAAGGACATCACTGGATCCCCTGCAGTTTGCTTACCAAGAAAACAGGTCCATGCAGTCAACATGGGACTGCACTTCATCCTGCAGCATCTGGACAAATGAGGGACTTATGTGAGGATCCTGTTTGTGGACTTTAGTTCGGCCTTCAACACCACCATTCCAACACTCCTCCAGACCAAATAAACCCAGCTCTCTGTCCCTAGCTCTATCTGTCAATGGATCACCAGCTTTCTGACAGATAGGCAACAGCTAGTGAGACTGGGGAAATTCATGTCAAACAGCTGCTCCACCAACACTGGTGCCATCATCAACATCGACTCCATTGTAAAAAAGGCCCAACAAAGGTTGTACTTCCTTCGCCAGCTGAGGAACTTTAACCTGCCAAAGGAGCTGCTGAAACAGTTCTACTCTGCCGTCATCGAGTCTGTTCTGTAAACATCAATAACTGTGTGGTTTGGTTCAGCTACAAAATCAGACATCAGAAGACTACAGAGAACGGTTCGGACAGCTGAAAGGAATATTGGTGCTCCCCTGCCCACCCTCCAAGAACTGTATACATCCAGAATGAGGAAAAGGGCTCAGAAAATCACTCAGGATTCCTCACATCCAAGTTATCCCCTTTTTGAACTTTTGCCATCTGGCCAGCGCTACAGAGCCCCAAATACCAGGACAGCCAGGCACAAGAACAGTTTCTTCCCCCAGGCAAACTACCTTAGGAATAGTTAAATGTTCCCCACATTATGCAATAAAAATGTGCAATAACCTTATATTTATTTGTCACCACCTCCTTCCTAGCACATCCCTGCATCTCATTCTATTCTATTCCATTCTATCATCTATAGCACAACTGTACATACAATTCACTTATTTTTCAATTTTTGTCTGTTTATATTTACATATGTGTATTTTTTATTCTCATCTTATTTTTATTGTCTGTGTGTTGTCTCTGTGTACTGGAAGCTTATGTCACTAAAACAAATTCCTTGTATGCGCAAGTATACTTGGCAATAAAGCTCTTTCTGATTATGATAAAATGTCTTAAATACAACCCGAATTCCGGAAATATTGGGACGTTTTTTAAATTTGAATAAAATGAAAACTAAAAGACTTTCAAATCACATGAGCCAATATTTTATTCACAATAGAACATAGATAACATAACAAATGTTTAAAGGTGCCAAACAATGGAAAATTGTATTTACCTTGGCATAGTTGAATTATAACAGCTCTGTACATGTAAATGACAACCCGAGAGTCTCAAACACCAATGTTTCCTACTCTTATGTAAATCTCGTGAATGCAAAAGACCACTGAAAAATAGGCGAATCAGAACATAACACCGACTGTGACGCAACAGTCGGGATCACTACGCCCCCAACATTTGCACATACCTGCCCATATTCTAGGCCAGCCGAGCCTGCACAGCCGAATCATCAGTTCTGCAGGCAGGTATTTTGAAGAAACAAGCGAGGACAATAGCGAAAATGGCTATGCATGGATTGTGAAGTGCAGGGATGTGTTGGTGTCTGTATTCAGAAAGGCACGAAAACAAATAACGCATTCTAATAGAATAACGCGAGCCACTAGAGACATGGTTAGCTGTTTGCTAGCGATAGCCTGTTACAGTACATAAGATTTCACTTACCACATAAACCGAGTAAGGAGAGATGACTGATAGGATGATGGCGATTGATTTACAGATCCCAAGCATCACCGACAAGCATCTGATCTTGTAAAATGTGTGGTAAGTAGCTACTGCAGCTGTAGTTTACATAGAGCACGAACGATCGCAAAAGTAAAACGCGATCGTGCATTCAAAGCGGCTCCCTTATGCCCGCAATTTATATACAGTATAATTAACCAACGATATAACTACGACAGAACGTATTTAAATATATATTTTCCTCTCTGTATTTTCTTCCCACTGTGTGAGCCGCACCGTGAAACAGCCAATCAGAGCAGAGCCGCACTGTGAAACAGCCAATCAGAGCAGAGTCGCACTGTGAAACAGCCAATCAGAGCAGAGCTCAATATTATTATTCATGACCCTTGCAAATAAGGTAATAACAGAGCATTACATTCTAGGGGCAAATCCTAGGGTTGTAAATGGACATGTAAAACCGTTTCTGGAGAATTTTTGCCCTTACCTAAGACACATACCTTCTTTGTAGATATCAGAGAACAATTTAAAATCTTGTATCAATGCATTCTATGGCAACTTTAAACTGAGAAATTTTACAATTTTATGCACAAAATGAGCTCATTTCAAATTTGATGCCTGCTACAGGTCTCAAAATAGTTGGGACGGGGGCATGTTTACCATGGTGTAACATCTCCTCTTCTTTTCAAAACAGTTTAAGATGTCTGGGCATTGAGGTTATGAGTTTCTGGAGTTTTGGTGTTGGAATTTGGTCCCATTCTTGCCTGATATAGGTTTCCAGCTGCTAAAGAGTTTGTGGTCATCTTTGACGTATTTTTCGTTTAATGATGTGCCAAATGTTCTCTATAGGTGAAAGATCTGGACTGCAGGCAATTCAGCACCCGGACTCTTCTACTACGAAGCCATGCTGTTGTAATAGCTGCAGTATGTGGTTTTACATTGTCCTGCTGAAATACACGTCATCTGGAGCAGGGCTCTATGCTTACTTTTTCCTTTTAGGAGCGTTTGTGCTCCTAATTTAATAAAATTTAGGAGCATGGTCAAAAATTTAGGAGCACCTTCTAATCAATAATCAAAAATTCTGATCAAAAAATTAACCTTCCTATTACGAGGTGATATTTGACGAAGTGATTTACAGTGAATTTTGTTTTTACCTTTGTAATGGAATTTTTCTAACTTTATTAAAAGTATGTCATCTTTTGTCAAATTCAAATATATATATATATATATATATATATATATATATATATATATATATATATATATATATATATATATATATATATATATATAAAAGCTTTTTAATATTTTTAATTAAAACAGAATAAGTAGAATAAGAATGTTACCAATAAAATTAAATCAGTAGGCCTATTTAAGAAATAAATTTGTACTACAGAGGCGGCACAGAAGAACACAAAAGTGGCTTGTAGGTGTATTTTCAGACATTTAATAAGGCTCAGAGGTTGCATGAGTGCAATTCATAAATTCATGTTGAGGTTAATGTTTTAAATATACAATTTTGAATATAGAAATATTAAATGATTTAAATTACAGAAAAGATACTGTAAAAAATTAAATTAAACTGCCAGCAGGTGGCGTCAAGTCACTGATTTTATCACTGAATCATTCATTTAATTGATTCGTTCGAACGGCTGATTCATTCAGGAACGAAGCATCTGACTGTCTTTATGAGTGGGTAATTGAACCATTGACTCACTAGATTCATTTAAAAACGCAGTTCATTCATAAACGAAACACCGCTGTGTTTGAATGGAGATGCGCAGCGGCTCAGCTGTGACTTTGTCTGAAACGATTTTCATTGACGAAATAGAGCAAAATAAGGCAAGTGTTGTAGTCAGACAATATAAGTCACTTAATATTAACCTCTTGTTTAATGAACTGTTGTATTAAATCAATATCACATTTGCAAGCTGTCACTCTCCTTAGTTCATCACGATCTCACAAAACTCCATTATAATCAACGCAGCTCTCTACACTGCACAGTGAATCTCTTATTTACTCTCTGTCTACACTTTGTTTGTTATAATGAGAGGATACGTCTCATTACTCAACGCTGCAAAAACACATAAGTACGTTAGAAACATTTGAAGCTCCCTCAGCGCAAACACAAATATGCTGATCGGGTCAGTCGCACAGGTGCTCCTAAATATTTTTTCATAGTCGCACGCAGTAGTTTTCAGTCGCAAATGGTCGCACTGTAGAGCCCTGTGGAGGGGAGCATATGTTGCTCTAAAGCCTTTATATACCTTTCAGCATTCATAGTGCCTTCCAAAACATACAAGCTGCCCATACCGTATCCACTTATGCACCCCCATACCATCAGAGATGCTGGCTTTTGAACTGAACGCTGATGACACGCTGGAAGGTCTCCCTCCTCTTTAGCCCGGAGGACATGTGATTTCCAACAAGAAAGTCAAATTTGGACTCGTCTGACCATAGAACACTTTTCCACTTTGTCCATTTTAGATGAGCCTTGGTCCACAGTAGTGTTGTCAAAAGTACTGACTTCGTTACCATTTGATACTGTCATTTTAAAAACGTCCATTTCCCGCTAACATTTGAGCGCTGTTGAGCGGATTCTTAAACACAGCTGATTGGCCATAGTGTTCACGCGCTCAACAAATATGACTGTGATTGGCAACAGTGATCATCGCTTCACGCTCTTCACACAAAAGCACATGGGAGCATTTGAAAGATGCGTCTATCAGCACGGATCCATCTACGTGCAGATATATTAGGGATCCGCTGATAGACGCGTCTTTCAAATGCTCCCATGTGCTTTAGTGTGAAGAGCGTGAAGCGATGATCACTGTTGCCAATCACAGTCATATTTCTTGAGCACGTGAACACTATGGCCAATCAGCTGTGTTTAAGAATTCGCTCAACAGCACTCAAATGTTAGCGGGAAATGGACGTTTTTAAAATGACAGTACCGAATGGTACCGAAGTCGGTACTTTTGACAACACTAGTCCACAGGACACGACAGCGCTTCTGGACCATGTTCACATATGGCTTCCTTTTTGCATGATAGAGCTTTAGTTGGCATCTGCAGATGGCACGGCAGATTGTGTTTACAGACAGTGGTTTCTGGAAGTATTCCTGGGCCCATTTAGTAATGTCAATGACAGAATCATGCCGATGAGTGATGCAGTGTTGTCTGAGGGCTTGAAGACCACAGTTTCTCTGAATCTTCTGATGATGTTATGCACTGTAGATGATGAGATTTGCAAAGCCTTTGCAATTTGATGTTGAGGAACATTGTTTTTAAAGTATTCCACAATCTTTTTACGCACTCTTTCACAGATTGGAGAGCCTCTGCTCATCTTGACTTCTGAGAGACTCTGCCTCTCTAAGACACCCTTTTATAGCTAGCCCTGATGTCAATTAACTTAATTAGTTGCTAAATGTTCTCTCAGCTGAATCTTTTCAAACTTTCTTGCTTTTTCAGCCCTTTGTTGCCCCCTTGCCAACTTTTTTGAGACCTGTAGCAGGCATCAAATTTGAATTGAGCTCATTTAGTGGATAAAAGTGTAAAATTTCTCCGTTCAAACATTTATGTTCTCTATGTTCTATTGTGTATAAAATATTGGCTCATGTGATTTGAAAGTCTTATAGCTTTCGTTTTATTCAAATTTTAAAAAAAACGTCCCAACATTTCCAGAATTCGGGTTGTTTCTTGGTATAACAAACATCTTAATTATCATTTTAAGAAATTTTATATTTGTGTATGAAAAAACAGGAATCGCGTTACAGCTTAATGTTATTATTATGTGATTATTAAACTATAATTTCTATAAGCTATAATTTCATAAAATAAACTAGAGCTGCATGTTTTGAAAGTAAAATCACAGCACTATTACGTGTTCTTCAGGCTCAGACTTTCAGAGAATTTTCACAATCAATAAATACCAAGCATTTATGCAAATGACTGCTTGCAAACAACTACTGTTGAACAATTATGACAGAGTTTACTTTATGGCGTTTATATTATAATATGTTGTAGATGGCTGTAAGAGTGCATATTATTTCTCCCTCACCTTTTGAATGAGCAACTGGCAATAGTAAAGTACGGCCATTACAAAATAAGAGTCCATGTGTACCTCAAGCTTGTTTATAATTAAAAGTCTATAAATTAAAGGTTTATAATATACAGTAAATAGGCAAATAATTACATAATTATTAAATAAAATCTGAAGCAGAAACATTTAAAAACTTTTTTGTACTTATTTAGTGTTGTAATAAATTAAATTATTTTTCTTGTAAATGTCTTGTATCTCTTTAAGGAAAAATAATTTTTATTTTTTTAAATTTGCATTGCGCCTGTCGCATTGCTTTTTTTTTGTAATTGTATACAATTATTTAAGTAACACCTATAATGTCTTACATTTCATTGTAATACATTTCATTCTTTCTAAAATAACTTCTGACCATTAAATCAGTCTTGTAAGCCAAGAATGTGATGTGCTATGTTTATGTAGTATATCGTTATTAAGTTAAGAAAAAACATTTCATTTGTGTCTGTGGAGAAGTGGTTATGAAGAACTCTTTCTAAAAGCTCTGGTTTGGTGATAAAGGCCAACATCACTCTCCCGACCCTAGACGAGAACAACAGAAACATCAAACAAAAGCACCCAGACACAATTTATGAGTCAGGGCATTTAAATGGGGGCTATTCATTGAGGGGTAAAAACATTGAGGGCTTGTTGGGATGTAGCCTGGCACAGAATGAGTATGCATCAAAAGAGAAGCACTGGGAAGAGTTAACTTCATTGGTTCAACCTTTTGTTGTATGATTATATATAGTGTAAGCTGGCTGTATTCCAGATTACTTTTGCCCAGGGCTTTGTTTTATATCATAATGGATCCAGACTGATCCATCAGAAATACAAAACTAACAGCAGCCTATTCCACAATTCATTCAGCTCAGACATGTTAAGCTTTTGTCTTTATGATATAGTTTTCATCCCTCGAGGGCAGTGCCTGCTCTGGTGTTTTTGTGCTGGGACGATGGCGTTTTAATTTGCTCTGACACTCTGTCGAAATCCAGGCCTGAGCTGTAAAGACTAGCTGTCATAGTGTTAATCAGACCCATTATCCTGCTTGGGCAGCCTGAGGAGATAATAGCAGACTCAGAGAAAGTCCTGGACCTCAAGCAGCACAAGTTATCTTTTTTAATAGTCTCAGTAACTTGCACTCCTTCTCGACATCACCTTCAAATTCTGGGCCATCCAAGACAACTAGCGACTCTTGATTATCCAAGATCCTTGTATATCTTGTCGCAAAAGACTTTCTGTCTGGTTCTTAAAGCCTACCCTATTTGTCTTAAAGCCTACCCTATTTGATGTGCAAATTTCTAAGGCCTCTTAATTACCAACATGACCAAAATCTATGCATTTACTGTAAGTAGTTCGCTATACTGATAAAAAAAATCGAACTGATTTACATTACAAGCTATCCAAATTTCAACTGACTTTTTGGAAATATAAATATTAGGTTAATGGTGCTTTAAGCAACGAAACAACTAAACAAACCTAATTCAATAGTCATTACAATATTCATTTCATACATTTAATAGAGAATGCATTACATTAAGGCCTCAAAAAAGTGTTGTTTTTTGTTTTTTTTGTTTTTTTTTAATGGGGGAGGATTCTGTGTTGTATGATTTAAAACAAATTTATCAAAAATGGCATTTAATGAAATAAATTTATAAAGCAATTTTAACAATTTACAACAAAACACTGCATTTTTTGTCAAATAAGGTGCTGCTCAACAGAACTATAATAGTAATATATTGCTGTCATAATTTTTCCAAGTTAAACCAAACTTTTATTTTGGCAGTTTGCCATGAAGACTTTGGAGTTGCAGTGTATTTGAGGACAAACTGAGTCATGTTTTTTTTTTTTTTGACTAACTATGACTAACTTATTTTTTCTGGATTCTGTTTTTTTATGATTTAACAAATTTATCACCAAAAAAGTGGCATTTATGAAACTAATTCATAAAACAATTTTAACAATTTACAAAAAAACTAAACAAAAAAAAATGCTTTTTTGTCAAATAAGGTGCTGCTCAACAGAACTATAATATATTATGGTCATCATTTCTTCAAGTTAAACCAAACTTCTATTTTGGCAGTTTGTCATGAAATCCTTTGATTTGCAGTATGTATTTGAGGATAGTTTGAGTCGTGTTTTCTGACCAACTAATTTTTTCTGGATCGGGTGTTCTATGATTTAATACAAATTTATCATCAAAATTGTATCTAATGAAATGAATTCATAAACTTTAACAACTTAATAAATTTTTTAAAATGTAATCAAAAGAAAACTATTTAGTGCTTCACAACAAAAGTATACAGTATACTATAGTATACTGTACAAATAAAAACACTGATGAAAAAAACTTCCTTAAAATTATTATTATAATGTCTATTACTAGGAAGTACATTTTAGCATACAATAATAATAATTTCTTTAAATAAAACCAAGCCTTTATTTGGGCAGTTTGTCATGAAGACCTTGCAGTGTGTATTTTATGATAATTCAAGCCATGTGTTTTTCCAACACAATTTACACCTACATTAAGCACAGTCCACTTGTGATTGTACATCTGGATGATAATACCAGATGTCACTGACTACTCAGATGTCAAACTACTCAAAACCTGCATCGACAGAACCGTAGGAGAGAGGGAGCTGGGAAATTGTTGGCTTGCCCTGACAGCAATCTGAACGTCCTGAAAGAATCTTCTCTGAATTCAAGAGGGGCATCCTTTTACCTTGATCCTCACTCAAAAGCAGCTTTCAGATGGCCTCCAGTAATGTCCAGAGCCGTACGGAGGTAGCCGACTCATTTAAACCCCACACAAGTCCTGTATCTCTTCCTCGCTACAGCCTGACCCCCCTCCAGGGGGAAAAGACTCATTGCTATGCCAATCAGGTCTCACATCAACCACCAAGACTGTCTGTGTGAGGCACCATGCTGGCCTAGAGGGAATCTTGCTTTTTTTCTGGTCTCCTCTCCATTTTAATGGTCACCCTCTCCTCAATCTGATCGAAGTATAAATCTTCATATTGTACCACATACCAGGGAGAAAATTCCTGCGCTATTCGGTCAGCAAACCTCGGAGACGTACTGAATGAGGAGATGAGAAAGAAACCCAGGGGAATCCCTGCCTTCGCTGGGAAAGGTCAAGACTGGCATTAGCAGCAGAGGTAGATGGGAAAGGAATATAAATGCCTCTGGGAAGGATCATTACTTGGAGGGTAGCACTTTCCAAGCAGGTTGATAAACATATTTTATTTATGGCACCCTAAACAAGTATCCACTAAACAGGGATCAACGGTGTGAGCTTTTCACTCAATTTGCGACTAAAAATAGGCTTAGTTCACACTGCAGGCTGAAGTGGCCCAAATCCAACTTTTTTGCCCAAATGTGACCCATATCTGATTTTCTTATGACAGTCTGAACAGCACAAATCTGATTTTTTCAAATCAGGCCCAGGCCACTTTCATATGTGGTCCTAAATCGGATACATATAGATGTTTTGCAATGGGACTTCAGTCTGAACGGCCATGTCGCATTTCATGCGATTTTTACGTCATTGAAATGCGACAGACATCACAATTCTGTGCTGGAGGAAATCATGCTCTCCTTCTTCTTAATATTCTTCTTCTTATCACTTCGTTATTTAGGCTCTGATTGCACATTAACTTAAAAATTGCTAAACACACGCTAAAACGAGCAGCATCCATTTTTATTTCCGCAAACACAGTGCGCTGCGTCTGACGTCACGTCTTCTTCTGCGCATGCGGGTCACTTCAGGGCCGTATACGGTTCACCCATGAGACTGATGGCAGTCGCATTTAAATGACAATGTGAACAACAGCACAAAAAAATCCGATTTCAGCAAAAAATCCGATCTGAGCATTAAGACCTGCAGTGTGAACAAAGTCATAGATGCATGCAAACTGTAAAATGTATTTAGGATACATGTGTTAATAAAAACTAGGTTCCCACGAGTCCTTAAAGCCTTTTTTTTTTTTTTTTTTCACATTTAAGGTAATGGCATAAAAAAATTATTTATAATTTTAAGAAGTCCTAAATTTGGGGCTGGAAATCAGGAATTGTGATACGGCTTAATGCAGTGTTATTAAAAAAAATTATATACATATTTTAAATTAGGTTTATTTTCATATTTTCTGTTTTAATTTTAGTTAAAGTATTGTGTATTTTTGTGATTTTTTAAAATAAGCCTGTATACTTGTTGCCTTTGCAACTAGCTGAAATAAATTAAGTTTACATTTTCATATTTTATTTTAGTTAACATTTATTTTAGTTCAAGTACACAAATGATTTTTTATTTTTTTGTTACTTTTGTATTCGCAGATTCACATCAGTTGGCAATTAATGAATAACGTGCATTTATGCCAGGCAATTGCTTATGTTCTACTGTTAATGAATTATGACTGTTTACTTTGTGGTGTTTATATTGTAATATGTTTTAGATGGCTGTAAGAATGTATATTTTTCCCCCTCATCTGTTGGAATGAGCAGCTGAATGTAGCAAAGACATTTCAAAATAAGAGTCTGTGTATTTAGGGCTTGTCTGTAATTACTGTAAAAGTCCTGCATTATGCATAATTTTTTTTTTTTTCTGTTTACACAATGAACTGCATCTGGTACTTAATTCAACATTTAAAATATAAATAGTTCCATAATTATTAAATAAATAAAGTTTGATGCATAAATATCCAGAAACTTAAATGTCTCTTTGTTTCCCTTTATTACTGTAAAATAATAACAATAATAATAATCATTTTTACTGTGTCCCTAAAGTTCTTTATGCGCTCCTAAATTTTTCAAATTAGAAGTCTCAAGCCATGCACTGAGCTTAATTTTAACACTTCATGCACTGGAATATGTGGAGATATCAAATTCTTATATAGGATGCATGTGTAAAAAGCTTTTTTCTACTAACGTGAGCTTGGGTTCGCGACCCTCACAGGTGTACTGCCAGCAGATGAGCCCGATAAGATCGTGGACCCGAGCGTTAGCCATCGTGACCACCGTCATGGGGTGAAGCTTTTCTTGGGTCGACTGCATTGAGAGGTAGACGTCAATTTTTTTGGTTGCCGTTGTACCAACATGGCCCTGAAACAGAAAAATTAATATTTCTATAAGCAATTTAATTGAGTCTTGTTGCTTACGCAGTAGACAAAGGGTTTGAATCTGGCTTGTGTCAGGTTCTGACTTCATTAATGATCTTTTTCAGATAATTTTGTTTTCTCTCAATTTGTCATAAAAAGTAGAAAAAAAGCCCCAAAACAAAAAATAAATAAAATAAAATAAACACAATCAGAAATTACATATTTTTTTATCATCTATAATATATCATAGATGATAAAAAAATAAAATAAATGAACAGAATCTGACATTTTTATTATAAATAAATAAATAAAATAATAGGGCTATTGCTAATATCACTAATATCACAACATTAAAATAACTGGGATGTATTTAAGATTTTATTGGAAGTGGAAAAGACTTTTTGCATTCCTGACAATTTCACATCACAGAAAACAGAGTGTAAAAACATGGATCTAAAGAGCCAAAGGGGGGGACAGGTGATAGAGACAGCTGTAAGTGATGCACAATGACAAACTACATCTAAAATCTCCAAGACTGTCAAAAAATTAAAACGGCAGTCTTTCTCTTTTCTGCGAAGGTGTTATAGCCTGGAGCTGATCCTAATGCAAGGAGACAGGAGAGAAACCTGCGTGACACCAGGTGTTTCTGTTCTGTGTTTAAGAAAGAGCTTGCGTAAAGGGTGATGAAAACACTCTGTAAGCCATCCCAAAAATGTTTTCAAATTATTTTGATTAAATTAATTCTGCCATTCACTTAAAGCTTTACATATTTTCAACAATGTCTGTTAATAGTGAGGTCTGAAAATTGAGTATGGAAGTGATTTCTAAACCATGTTCATTTTTTTATTCATGCAAGAGAGGAAGGGTTCAGCGCTGCATGATGACCAATTAATAATGATCAGGGTTATTATAGTTAACTAAAACGGAAACATTAACCATTTAAAAAATAATATATAAATTATACAATAAATAATAATTGAATAAAAATAATAATTTAACTTAACTAAAAATGAAATACAAATTAATAAAAACTGTACAGACATATTAAAAAAATGATTAAATTACTAAAAATGCCAAAAACACACAACAAAATTAATAAAACTAACTAAAAATGGAAAAAAAATATATAAAAAAGATTATTTTAGCTAACTAGCCAAATTATATATCACACACAGAGGCAAATGGATGCTTGTATTTTATTTCTTTAGAATAAGGGACAGGGACACTTACTAAGAAAGTAAATTTTGATCACAAGTTGACTTTGAAAAACCTCAGTATTTGAAGATAATCCAGCATGTAAGTTTAGAGGAAAAGTGCTTAGTGTGGACACAAAAGCACTCACCTTGCCATCAAATTTGGAGTACTCATTGAAGGGGTTGTTGAGCTGCTGAGGACACTGTTCTAGCCGCAGCGAGAGTGTGGATTTACTGCCCGTGCTCCGGGGCCTGTCCTTAAAGTCCTTCTTTTCAAAAAGTGAGCTCAAGTCGTCTGCTACAAAAATCAAGACAGAAGAGCAACATATTCAGAGGACAAGAAATAAAGACCAGAAAATAAATGCAAACTTTTCTTTTGAGTACAGCTACTGTACCTGATTGAGACGAGCTTCTCTCTTTCCACTGGATGTTTTTGCACTTGATCTGGTTCTGTCGTTCTTTCCTCAGTCGCTCCAATCTTTGAGCTTTAAATGAAAAGACTTTCATCTGTTAACATTGTCAGTGGTGTGACCCCATTACACTTCAAAGTGGCCAATGAAAAACATTTCACGCATATTATGATTGTGATTAACAAATATAAGGGCTGAATTCACCTGGTGAAAAAAAATATGCAAGGGGTTTTGATACATTTTTAAGTGATGAAATTTTTTATTAAAAATGCAGGTTATTACTAGACTGATTATTTAAATATTCAAGCACGTGTCATCTAACAAATCAATGTGAAACTTGATTAACTATTACACTAATCTTGGTTTTCTTCGTCAATAAGCAGCCAAAAAAGTGTTTGGATGAATCTCACAAAAAAATGATCAGGTCATATTTCAAAAAAAAAAAGTACAGTATATTTTGCATCAAGAAAATGAAGTTTTTTTTTGTATTGTGACATTATTTTCAAGACAATTAAACATTTCCCCTCAAAAAACCCCATTCTCATTACTGTAACGTAGAAAAGCTGCTAATCCTGTCTCAATTATTGTTTTGTTTTTTTATTTAAATCAACATGAATTCAATCCAGTTCAGCAACTACCACCTTCATGTATACTTTATATACATTATACAGTTACTTTTGTACTTTACAAATTTAATATCATATCATTATTTTTCCCCATTACAGTAATGAGAATTTTTTAATGTCATGAAAATGTCACAAAGAAAAAAATGAAAATGAATGGTATTAAAACACTCTATATTGCGACTATTACAAATATTCCAGAACATCTACACAGAAGTACAAGGCATTTTCCATTTACTTCATGAGTTCTACAGCTGATCTACATAGTATTTTACTTTCCAAACACTTAAAAATGCATTTAAACAATATGCATATATCCAGTTCGTAGACTATAAAAGATTGCCTTCAAGTCGAATATATGCATATTCTTCAGTATGCATTTTATGTGTCTGGAACATATTTAAACTAGTCCAATTTGTACACTTAAAACACTTAAAGAATCGGCCAGAGAGCAATCAGCTGGTATTTTGAGAGTACAAATATGCAGCACTTGAACTTGAAGTGTGTATGCAAATGTAATCCCCTTTAATTGCAGGGCAAAAGTTTCTCTTAAAGGGTTTTTCTCTTATACTCAAGTCAAAATTGTTTTGTTGGTTCTGGAACTTCAACCTGAGTGGTCTGGGATGCTCCACATGAAGGGTTTTTTTTTGTTTGTTTTTTTTTGCATTTTTTTTTTTTTTGCATTTTTATGCATGATATGATATAGTAACCACAAAGCATGAAAAATTTACTCTATTTGCAAATATGTGAAGGCAAACACTTCATGCATTCTCAAATGTGCCATACTGCAATTCATGCAGTCGACCCATACTAATGCAACATTAGACATCTGAAGTAGCTCATACATAGATCTTTTCTATTTCACAATGTGTATGTTAGACTATTGCTTGCCTGACAGGAGTTTTGAAGTTTTACAATATTGAACACTGTTACAAGATAATAGACCATTTTTTATTTACTTTTTTTTTATATTATTTGTGTTTAACTTTATATTATAGCTACATGAGTGAAGACATCCCATTTTGGTGGCTGCATCAAAAGTGATTTTATATACATAAAAATCATTTTAAATAAAAGTAAAGTGTATACTTTATTGTTTCAAATAACTTTTGTGAAAATAAAAGGTCAAAATGTGGATGAAATTTTCCATAGTCTTTCAGCGTAACATATATTACTGTAAAACTAAAAAACATTCTTATTCTGACAAAAAGTGATTGTTCGAAATGTATCATTTCGGTTGATATTTTAAATTATATTATATTTTCTAAATTTTATTATATATTTTTTACCTCTAAAGGATGCATATTATTACCTTAAAGATACCTATTAGTACCCAAAATGTACATATTAGCCACATATCGTCCCAGAGACAGCTTTTGTATACTTTTTCTTAGTGATGATTCAATCAGTATTTCTAAGGGTCTGTGGAACCTGGTTGGATTTCAACCCCATTTAAAAAAAAAAAAAAAAAAAAAACTATGTAGACCATTTAAAGTCATGAAATGGCTTTCCTGTAGCTCAAATAGTAGAGCATGGCGCTAGCAATGCCAAGATCATGGGTTCGATTCCCAGGGAAAGCAAGAGCTGATAGAAATGTATAAACTGTAACTTGAATGCAATGTAAGTCGCTTTGGATAAAAGCGTCTGCTAAATGCATAAATGTAAATGTAAATGTAAATAATTATATATATATATAAAAAAAAAAGTCTTATATCCAATTAAAGAAAATCCTTTTGAGATTACAGAATGAATTGCTGAAATTCAAACTGAATTTGATTCACAGATAAGATTAATCAGATTCATATTGATATTTTCAGCACTGTTTCCTGTCCTGAACACTTGCTTACCAGCAGGCTCAGGTCTCACGAAACTGTCTTGTTGTCCTGGGCACAAGTTGTTCAGATGGTTCATAATAGAGAACTATTTCAAAGATCCCCCTCCCCAATAAAAGCATCCCAAAACCAGCGCTAAGCCACATCCATTTCATCAATGTTACAAAGCTAGAGTGCTAGTGATTATCAATCCCTAGCCCAGGATTAATGTGCATTTCAACACCTGTCATGACAAAACATACTGACTGAAACTGAACCACTCCAGGACCAAACCTCAGCATAACCCAGCATCAGTATTTCAGTCTTTTTTACACTGACCAAAAACTGTTTGAACAAGCATAATATAATTAAAGCCTCACATAATTATGGCTAATTCTGCCTTCATAATTGTCAAATTGTTCCCTAAGCAAAATATAGGTATAACTAGGGATGCACCGAATATTCGGCCACCGAAAATTTTCGGCCGAAAATCGCCATTTTCGGTTTTTGGCCGAAAGACTTTTATCACCGAAACAATACAGCCGAAATGTTGTAATGACGCAAACAGAAACCGCGACCTGCACGTGCTTGTCTGAAGCAACATGTCTGCGGTGTGGACGTATTTCAGTATATCTGAGAAAGACCCACGAACAGCGATTTGCAAAACATGTAATGCCGAAATTTCAAGAGGGGGTGCATCTGCAAAGACTTTCTCCACGTCGGGTTTAATTTATCACCTGAAATCCAAACATTCCGATCGCTACGCTGAACATGAGAGGAACGCGGCACAGAAAAGGAAAACGCCTCCGAGCACGCCCACTCCGCCAGAAGGCCTGTACATTATTATTTAATGTACACATGAATGGGGTCAAGTTAAACATTTTAGTTAGAATTTTATTATATACTGTGCATTGTTGCAATGTGCTAAATAAATATTTGCATAATTTGTAATTGATTTATTCTTTGAAACTTTAATATTAATTTATGCAATTGCAATGCCTTGATTTTAGTAAAGTTAGTACACAGTCATAGCCATAAATGCAATGTTACTAATAATTGGAATAATTTATTTCGGTGTTTCGGTTTTTGGCCTTGGTTTCCTCTTTTTCGGTTTTCGGTTTCGGCCAAGAATTTTCATTTCGGTGCATCCCTAGGTATAACTCACCTGTAATGTGAGAAACTGACTGTTTGTGTTTCCATGCGAAAAAGGTTTGTTTTGTGAAATTACTCTTTGAATTTAATTAGAGAATCACTCAAAGATATTTCAATATAAAGCTTTGTGTGTTTGCTGCTATCTACTGGAAAACATTGTCACATTTGATGATATATTCTCTGTAATAGATCACTATCAAAACACTGAAACTAACTTGTGCTCATACTGATGATTTTGAACTGGATTAATACTGAAAAACAAGAAAGACTAAAGAGAAATCATCAGATAAGCTTACAACTGATTCCAAAAGACAAAAGATTCAATTTCACTGGAAACTATTTTAGCATTGGAAACAGGTTTGCAAAGGCAAGATCGTCTAAGAGTACAAATCAATTTCAGTCATTTGCCATTCCCAGCCAACAAGCACAATCAGATTAACCCTTGATCACAGAAAAAGAAAATCAGATAATAACATAAATTCCCCCAAAGAAATATTTCATTTTAAATTGTACCTATTGAGATCAAAAAGCTTTTTTTTTTTTTGCAATTTCCTTTTCATTTAGGTAAACATTTATCGAGCCCCAATACAGATCATTTTTCCTGCTCAATTCTGAGTGGCTGGTACAGTAAAAACTAATGTAGCTGCATTAACAGGAAAGCTTTGAGGGAAAGACGAAGCAGCAAAAGGATACAGTGTTTAAGTCCAGCCTAACTTTCTGCTTTGTTTTGCTCCAAGGTTTCAGCCTATTGATAATCAGTAAGCAGCAGGGATGGGAATAGTAAGGAAACTAACGTTTCTGGCTCTGATTCAGATTCCACTTAAAGATTCTGGTTCTTTGCGGATTGCTCTAACAATTCTTTCAGGTTTTCTGAATAATCACAATTTAGGAAGCTATTCTTTCGATTGCAATCAATTGCATTTAAGGCTTTCAGCAGCCTGTCGTCAAATGAGTTCAGATATAATACAAAAATCGAAATACGCAGAACCAAAGAGCTTCCACAAATGCCATATGTTGCTAAACGAATAAATGTTTTAGATCCTAAAAATAACTTTCTGGCCTGGATAGGTTCCAGAACAGCTGTCGGAAAAGGATCCAGTTCTCGATTCCCAGCCCTAATAAACTGTGATTTCTGTCCATCTGCAAGCCATGCAGCAGTTCAGATGATGACCAGACAAATGCTAATTGATATAATGATAACATACTACACTTGTTAAGACTTGTTTGTTGTTGTTTAACATCTTAAAAAGCAGCAAGTTATAGCTGTATTTCCTGTTAGAGATCTAAATGGCTTCAGGTCACATTTCTCAGCGTCATCAACTGAACTGCTTTAAGCAAAGCAATATAAATAGAAAACACGTTCAGAGAGAAAGAGAAGTAATCATGGGCCAACACCGCAGAGCAAACTGAAGCAGCAGCATGCAAGGTTAAGTTTAGGCCGGCATCCCAATAGCAGATTTTCAACATTGAGCATGTTTGATATTATCAGTTAGTAAACTCTGGTAGTGACCAATAAGCATCTTCTCACACTGAAAAACTGACAAGCCATTGTCATGCTTATATCTGATCCCTCTGCAAAATGCAAAGTCACATACTGAAAATGCTGAGAGCGCAAGTTAAGCATGAACACTCTTAAAGAAATTGTTCACCCAAAATTTAAAACTCTGCTGAAAATGTACCCACCACCATGTACATTTGGGTGTATGGCAATACACAATAAAGCGCTATATAAATGCATCATCATTCATTCACCATCAGGCCAGATTTGGAGAAATGTAGCATTAAATCACTTGCTCACCAATGGATGCTCTGCAGTGAATGGGTGCCGTCAGAATGAGAGTCCAAACAGCTGATAAAAACATCCCAATAGTCCACAAGTAATCCACACCACTCCAGTCCATCAATTAACAACTCGTGAAGCCAAAAGCTTGTGTTTGTAAGAAGCAAATCCGTTAAGGCATTTTAACTTTAAAACTGTTGCTTCTGTCTTAAATTTCAGTCCATAATCCATAATAACGCTTGCTCTAGTGAAAAAGTCCTCTCTTGTCCTCATTTCAAAATCCACCAACATATTTGTTTAGAGTATTTATTTTAAACTATTTTTGCTTAAAAACAATGCTTTATCTATGCATTTTCTCCTGATTTAGACATGATGACTTTTTCACTGGAGAAAGCTGATAATAGATTATGGGTTATTTTAGCCATATTTTTATTTTATCTTATTATAGCTGGAAGCAACATTTTGAAATTAAAATTGTCTTGATGGATTTGTATCTTACAAACAGTTTTTCGCTTCACAAGACATTAATTAATGGACTGGAGGGGTGTGGATTACTTGTGGATTATTGTGATGTTTTTATCAGCTGTTTGGACGCTCATTCTGACGGCACCCATTCACTGCAGAGGATCCACTGGTGAGCAAGTGATGCAATGTTACATTTCTCCAAATCTGATGAAGATACGAACTCATCTACATCTTGGATGGCCTGAGGGTGAGCAAGTTTTCCGCAAATTTTCAATTTTGGGTGAACTATTCCTTTAAGTTCTTCTGAATGACATGATACTGGAATTTCTAACTTCAATACAAAGCCTTGAATAAAATAAATAATCAGTACCATTTTCGATAACAAACTGAAAAACTGCTACAACATTAAAGGAATAAATTTGGGCAGTGATTATTTATTACTTGAAAGAGGTAAACCCTTGAACTGTTATTCTGGTGAAAAACTACAAGGAAGCTTTTCAAGTTTCTGTGACAGCGGGTTTACAGACGGTTCTCATTCCAAATCTAGCAAAATGCTGTAATCAAAACAAAAATGCTGAAATTTACGCAAATGTAAAAATAAAGCGTACCGGGACAATATTTGCTTTTCTAATCTCATTTAACAATCTTAAATCCAAGTGTGAGAAGGTTGTGGGCATTTCGTCTTTACTTGTACCAACCACATCAGGAAGCTGGATTCAGGGCCCAGAAAGCAGCAAATACTGAGAGTCAGACAGCTACTTGCCTGTGTTGGAGCGCCGTCGGATGCCAAAGTCCCAGCTGGAGGTTATGTCGACAGACTGAGAGAGATCGCAGGTCTGGCCGTCTCCTCCACCGCTGCCGTCCCCAAACGAACCCCCGGACGAGCCTCCGCCAGCGGACGCTGCAGACGAATGGCACTTCTCCAGATCCACGTCGTGGTCGATCAGGACCATCTCGCACATCCCGGTGTCATCGCTGGTCACGTGCGACTGCCGGATGTGGGCCAGGATGATGGCGGGGTTGTCGAGGAAAGCCATTCTGAGCAGCACCAGCCCCTCGCCCCTCGCCCCTCTGACGCTCTCCGGTTCTCCGTCCGGATGTGTCGACCCTCAGTCGAAGTTAGAGGCTGAAGATTCCTCAGCGATGCAGCGTCTTTTTTCCTTCTTTTTGGGGTTATTTTCTCCTCTCCATGGTTGGACATGGATGCCTGCCTACAGAGTAACACAGACCAGATGTTTAATTATTAAGCCACAAATATCATACGATGACTTGCGAAATAGATATACCCTGTTAAAGCCTACTGTATATGCAATACTTGATATGCAATTTCTACATGATCAAAACTTTGCTGAAAATTCTGCTGTTTCTACAATCTACTACATGCCTTCTGTCGTTCGACTGATAGTTTATTATTTGTAGTAATTAAAAGCATAATTGTAAAAACATCCACCTTCATCTTGTGGTTCAAGTCTTTTTGCTGTGAAATCTTTACTGATTTTTATAAAGTAAATGCAGAAATAACTTTTAAATTGTTAGTATTTCAAGATGAACACTTACTGGACTGAAGCAACTCAGATTTACTTGATTATCCATACATCATTTTTTAGAAAAATCATGTTCACATGCGAGTATCAAATATGATCATCAGGCTTTTGAGTAATGTTTATTTGTTCATCTCTCAATCATTATTATTGTATTGCATTGCATTATATATTTTGAAACTATGGAGTTTTGAACATAAAATTAAGTATTTAAATATAATCTTACTAAGACATTATTGGGAGCTATAGAGTGACATGATATTTATATGCATTATAAGTATTCTGTTATATTATTATAAATTTCTGACTGATTTAAAAGTTATCAGAATTAAATTTTTGGCCAAATAAATAACAACATCTGCAACAAATTACACATTTCTGCTCAGTAAACTGTGCAAAAAAGTTTTCCAGTTTTAAACATATGTCAGGCTTTACAGGAGTAAATAGATATATAAATTAAAACAAATATTTGCTATCCATTCACATCATCACATCTTACAAACAGTCCAACTGAAATCATTCAATCAACAAGTTTAGGACAAAAATTACGAGGGACACACACAGGTATAATGGATAAACCAGTTACCCAGGCTCTATTATTGTTCTCATGAGGATGTTTATGATATAAACACACAGCAAAAGCAAACACACACACATTTGGTTAGTTACTAGACACTAGCTGTCATGATCGCTCCTGTCACCGGAAACCAAAACAACAACCTAACTAACTAGACTAGGACATAAGCAGAGACACCCATACCATATTGTTACACCACGTGTTAAAACGTTTTAAAAATCTTGATTTGTAAACAAAATGTGATGCTAAAATGCTAATTAGCCAGCAAGCTAACAATTTCTGATCAATAACCACATTAACTGTATTCGTTTTGAGGGCAAGCGGGTCACAAATGTACTCTCGTTGCTGTCTGAAATGAATAAGATAACATTTGAACGATATTTTAGATGAAACACACGTAAGTAATAGCTGAGTGAACGCGCTAGCCAGGCCCTGCTAATGCTCGTGCTAATCTGCTCGATAAACCTCAAACATCAGCGCATTATTACCTTCATTCATGCCTATAACAGCGGCTCAAACCATCACAGACGCGCCACACCGTCTGAGCGAGGGACTGACTGTACTGTCTCATTTCATAATTATGGAGATATCGTCCCACAAACAGAATAAATGCGTCTGTTTACTCTGTTGTTCCTGTGTTGGTGGTCCAGTAAGCTACTTCCTGCGGGTTTACCCCTCTCACCGGAAGTACAGCGCTCTGGGAAACACCCTCCAGAACGAACGATGGACAAGACATGCGGCCAATCAGAGAATGACTCAGAGGATGTTAACAATAAATAAAATAGATAGACAGACAACGAGATTATTTTATTTTATTTTTTTATTATTATTTTTACCTTGTTCTTTTTAATTTTTCTCTTTACTTCTTTATTTACATAATTTCTTTCATCAAGTGGCATGTTCAAACTTCAGATTATACAGTATCTACAATTAACAACTTTGTAAGTATAACAGACTATCAATAAGATATAATGGATGGAGTTAACATTCAAGAGCATACCATGCATCAGGTTTGTAACAGAAGTTCACAAAAATCCTTTACAACATGATATAGCTCTATATCTTATGATTTAAACATTTTCATAGTTTGTTAAACAAACAGAAAGAGAGATATACTGTTTGTTATGAAGTTTTTGGAGTAAATAATAGGCTATGACATTTCTCAACATGTAAGATACACTGTTTACACTAGACCTTACAAAATCATAGTGTAATAGGGAAAAATAGAATAATGTTTACTAAATAAAACAATTCTCCCACCATTGTAAATGCAATAGTTTTTTTTTTTTTTTTTTTTTTTTTTTTTTCTGTAAAAACTGAAAATGTGGTATTTTACAACAGGGAGATTTTTTATACTTGCTCAGTTCCTAAAAATGGCTTTTGCAGATGCACTCGATTTAATCACACTGATTCAATCATACATGATGTATTTGACTGGAATAAATCTGATACCTTAGATGTTACCACATCAAGTATGCTTTTTAATTACATAACTAATTAATATTTATTTATTTGTTTGTTTGTTTGTTTAATAATTTAATAATTTATATTTATTTATTTATTTATATTTATTAATTTATTTATTTACTTGTTTGTTTGTTTGTTTGTTTTTGTTTATTTATTTATTTTAGTGCATATACAAATTTATATATGGTTGTTTACTAATTTATTTTGTATCTGTGTATAATATTGTGATTTTATGACGATGATGAAATCAAATTTATTGCACCATGGATACAATGATTTAAAAAAAAAAATGAAAATGTGCAGTAGTTACTGTAATGATCAGACCTGAACAGATCTATAAAAAAATTAGTTTAACCTGTAGTTAGATTGATTAGACCACCTACAATGTTACTGTTTAAATTTGTTTGTTTGTTAGTTCATTTGTTTATATATTTACATGTACTTGTTTATTAATTTATTTTGTAGTTATTTATAATTTTTTGTTTGTCCTGAACAGATCTATAAAAAAAAATATATTAATTTAAACTGTTGCAGTTTGATTGATTCAGTCATATTGATTCAGATCATTTAGATGTTTTCACATGAAGCATATTTTTGAGGTTACCTGACAAAACATTTTTAAATGAATTTAGATGCTTGTTTACCTATTTATTTCTTGGCAATGACATTATTTGTTTATTTATTTATTTATTTATTTGCTTGTTTTTTTTTTTGTTTGTTTGTTTTTTTACACAAGTGGTAGTCTGTAGCAAATAACACTGTATAGGCTATAGAATATGTTCTGCATTGTTAATATAATTAAACACCAACTTTGTTCTAAATAAACACTGACTATTTTTCAGGTCGGGGTAAGTGTTTTATAATTTTAAATTTCTGTAGACCATATTTTAAATTACATTTATATTTAATATATTTAAATATATTTTGTTTCTATTTATTTAAAAAAATATTTTAATATTATTTAATATTATATAATTGTTATATTATAACTAAATACTTTTACACACAATCTTTTAGATGCTTGCCATTTTAGGTATTGTTTTATTTTAAAATACTTAAATATATTTTATTTGTATTTATTTTTAATTTTATAGTATTCAGTATTATTATTATCTATTTATTTTATTTATTTATTTATTTATTTATTTATTTATTTATTTATTTATTTTTGCATGCTACCCTTGTACATTTTTGCTGTTTTCGGAATTTTGTTTTTTCATAAGTGTGTTAGTGTTCACATTTCGCTGAATGACACCGTGTGACAACATATCCCTCTATAGGATGTGAGGCGTTTTAAATGAGTTTCTTTTTTTCCTGAACAGCAACAGCGCAATGTTCAGGTGCTAAGTAGTTTTTAGTGTTCAAGACCCTATAGATGGACTTTTAAAACCACACGGATAAATATTGTCGTGCGAAGCTGCGTATTAATAAATCATTATTAAGTTGTATTAACATGGACAGCAATGTGAAGAGTCGTTTTAAATCTAACTTTGCCTGAGCCTCGTCCAGACTCTGGACACATAAATGTATGTAGTGGTGAGCACAGATGCACACTTGCAGACCCCGGGTGGGCGGAGCCGCCTGTCTGCACACTGTTGTGCAACACTGGGAACATCATCAGGAGGAGCTGCTGCGCACGAGACGCACGCAGGAATCCACACGGATATTCTCACAACCCATTACATCTGCTGTAGATCATCCAGAAGAGCGCGAGGCGCGTTTAACAGCCTGACTGCGTTATTCCACAGCTCAACAACAGCAAGAAAGAACACTGGAAAACCAATGGCTTACTGCAGGTTTTATGCATCCCGTTTTTATCACTAATTTATTTTCTACTCGAAGATGAAAATCAAACAAAGGGGCATTTTCTGAAGTTTTGCAGAAGCTGCCACTGGACTGCATGGAATAATAGTGTGAAGAAACATTGCAACGAGGTAAATGACAAACAGTAAAAGCATCAAAGTGCACTAGACTCTTTCTGATTCTGGAAATCAGTGGATCGTTTTATTAAAGCACTTTCTGTTTTCGCGCACTTGGGACTCTTGCGCATCCGTCATTTCCATTGCATTGATTCAGGACGGCATCAACATCTCTCTTGTGTGGATTTTTAAAAAGTCAGAGCTCTTTGAGCCGGAGGATGGAGGAGCAGAGTCATCTGATGCAGACCCTGGGCGGCGTGACCCTCGCCGGACACCCGGTGGCTTTACCGGTGCCTCATGACGGAACCGACGCCAGAAACAAGCAGGACATCGGAGACATTCTGCATCAGATCATGACCATCACCGACCAGAGCCTGGACGAGGCTCAGGCAAAGTTAGTTTTACAATGACACTTTACAATGCTGCCCATGGTAGCGCAATATAGCCAATTAATAACAAAAAGGTGTATTTACAGGCAGCTTCTCACTACACACTTTTTACTCCGGCGAATATTTATCAGTGTGGTTTTAAAAGTCTATTTCTACAGTCTTGAATAAAAATAAATAAATAAAAATAAATAAATAAATAAATACAATAAACTATTTAGCATATTTGTTCTCAGGAAACAGATACAATTCATTTAACGTCACCTATAGCGGGGCATGTTGTCACACGATATTGGGTAAGTTGACATTAAACAGCCAATAATAGGCTTTTCAGGGAAACGTGTCAGTAACATAATTATGAGCAACAAAACAACTCGGTAAACAGGAAAGAATGTAAAAGATAACATGCAAAAATCTAAAAAAAAAAATAAAAATAAAATAAAATAAATAATAACAATTATAATAATAATAATAATTATTATTATAATATTGTAATAATATCAAATAAAATAAAAATATGTAAAAATAAATACAAATAAAAAATATTTTAAAATACAAAATACAACAAAACAATACATATGAAGAAAAACGTGAAATGTAACATGCAAATTTTAAATATTAAATTATAATATTACAAAATTATTATATTAAAAATATAAAAAATACAAATAAAAAAAGTTTATTTAAAATATTTTTGAAATAAACACAACAAAACAATTCATGAAACAGCAAATAAATGTAAAAGGTAACATGCAAAAACATATTTGAAAAAATATAATATTATAGGCTAATAATATAATATTAAATAATATTACAAAAATATAAAAACTAAATACATTTAAAAAGGTATTTTAGGTAAAAAAAGTATATAAAAATATGGCCTACAGAAATTTAAAATGATAAAACACAACTTAGCCCAACCTGAAAAATAGTCAGTGTTTATTTAGAACAAACAAAAACATTATTTTCTGCTAAAATATAAAAGCATAATACATTTACCACATTGATGTTGGTTTAAACATAACAATATGGTTTTATATAAATGTCTTTAAAACAATTAAAGAAAAGTACTCCATAAATGCATGTGAAACATAATAATGTTAGTTTCCTAATGAGAAACACTGGCTGAACTAGCATGGTGCTGTGATGTGCAATCAGGTGGAATCAAGACGATGAATTTAGTAGCACAGCAGTAGAACTATGAATGTGAAACACTGTGTTAATGGCATCTATGAATGATCAGTCATTCTGTATCCTTCCTGTTTTTCCTTGAAAGAAAGCATGGGCTGAACTGTCACAGAATGAAACCGGCTCTGTTCAGCGTGCTCTGTGAAATCAAAGAGAAAACAGGTAAGTGCTCCTTTATGCCCCACACAATACGCTGCCATAATACACCAGCACGGATGATGCTCTTCAATACAGACCGCTGTTGCATTCACAATAGCCACCAGCAGTCCTGCAGAAGCTCACGTTTATTACGGACAATAGTGTGTTTTACACTGACAGATGCTTCCTTACCAAAGTGTGAATGAGCTGTTTGTGGTGTTTTCTGATGACGTATTTTATAAAGGTGTGGTTGATATCTGCAGATCTACTCGGCAAAAATACAGTTTGATTGCATGTTAATAGAGCACTGTATACAATAAGTGGGCTGGAAATGTTTTTAATGTTTAGAGCTGTATCTCTGATATAGGCATAGCAGAAACACAGAAGTTCAGAAATGTGCATCTCAGGAGATGCTGGGCCCTTAACTTTTGAATGAACAAGGCTTTTCACAATTTATAGGCCAAAATGTTATTATGAGAAGGAAATTTCACCTGATTTTAGGGACACATGTCAGATACATGGCCCAAATCCTATTTTTGGTATTTTTTGATGTTTAATTCTTTGCAGATGGCCGTCACTGACTTGAGTTTAGAAAAGAAAGAGAGTTTCTCATATGTCAAGAAGCCTTGCTGTGTTTCTAAAAGAAGAAGATGAAATTCAGTTTATAAAGTGCATGTTCTGTAAATTGAATTAACAATGCATTTTTATGTCTGGAAAGATAAAAACACATCACTGTAAAAAGGAATTGGTTGAGTCAACTTAAAATAATTTGTTACCCCGCTGACTTAAAATTTTAAGTTTACTCAACTCAACAAAGTTTAGTCAACTTAGAATTTTAAGTTGTACTAAGTGAAAACTGAAATATTTTAACTAAACAAAAAAAAATTAAAGCAGCGGGGTAACAAATTATTTTGTTGAAACAACGTTTTTTTCTCTTTTTTTTTACAGCGTACATTTGCATAGGCTACATTGTGCTGTAATTATTTCTGCAGATTTGTAATTGAATTTTCAATAGATTAAACTATACTATAGATGCAACTATAGATGCAATCTCAATTCACACCCATTCCTATTTATAAATGACAATGATTTAGTTATATTATTAACCGTGTAACATCTTTATCTTCAACCTATTGGTTTAGAAATGAATTCATTCAAATGAATAAATATTTCTATGTAAAAACTTTAAAATAAAAATGACACATTAGTAATCTTTCAGTCATTTTTCCCTCAGTGAATAGTGATGTTTTTCTTTATATAGGTCAGTCATACTTCCTTAAAATGATGTAAGCTAAATATTTTATGTACAATTTTAATTATTTTAATGAATTTTACAATTATTGATTGAAAAAACATTTTGTCAGAACTTCTAGTAAATGACATATTGTTTTGTTTAGTAGCCTATAATGATCATGTTTGTACATCTGGAATGAATAGTTTTGTTTAAGAAAAATCTCTATTGCAAATCATCAATTTATGAAGAATTGTGCAACTTGTGTCAGAAAATATCAGGCCTGGAAAGGTCAAATAGGTAAAATCAGTCATGGAAAAGTCAAATAGCTACAGTGAATATATATACACTGTTAGACATTTCAAAGGGTTTTTAAATAAGATTTACAGTAGCAAACTGTACTCTTTTACAGTAAATTACTGTAAAAATAATCCAATTCATAAGTATAATACTGTAATTCATTCATTTTAATATAGATTTCATTAGATTTTATCATTTTTATATAGAATTCATTTTATTTTTACTCTACTACTGGCATTCAATTAAAACAGACACAATAATTACAAAATATCAAATTCTTTATTTAAAACATTGCTGGAACAGTGCATCTTCATCATTTCTCCTGTCTTAGGACGTTTTGCAGTGCATTATGTTGTATCCTCTGGATTTATCCTCACAAAAATACATAGCCATCTGCAAAACCCAGGTGCTGCTCCAAAACGTGGCCACCACCTTTGCTCACCATCCACTTTGTTAGTGACAGATATGTTTTCTCTGAAAAACAAGAAGTAGAAATGACACACTTTTAAAAGGCAAACCCCATATAAAATACACAAACCTCTCAAAACCATGTTGTTCTCTTACCATGAATTATCAGTCTCAGGGTGGCTGGCATGCTCATGTCTTTCTTGATGCTTCATTGCAGTTGCCTTTAAAACACAAATACAAAAAAAAAAAAAAAAATGCAGTAAATCTTAAATTCTATTAAAAACTATAACAAACTAATTCTAATTCTAATTCTAACTTGTTTAAGCTAGCTAACATACGATTTTATTTTCTCAATAGGCTAACGTTACTGGCCAACATTAACTACTAACACCTGAACAAAATTTCACATTAGTTAACTTAATGTTAATATAAGATAAGCGTTGCTCGTTAAAAATAATTTTAATTCGGTAACTTAATTCAATAAGCTGATAAAAGTCGTTTGTAACGACAGCGCTGTTTACCATAGTAAAGTTTGTTACCGCCATGTTGACGGGTAAATGTTACTAGGTTAAACTGGTGTGTAAAAATATGACACAAACACAGACAAACGTACATATATTTTTACCTTGCTTGCAGGTCTTATTCTCTTGTAAGGTGCATCGACACACAGCGCAGATGTTCTCCGGAGCTCTCCCGCGACGCAACGCGACTCGAAAAGACAATATAGAACCTATTATACTATGTACAGTGGATGCGGACAGTAAAGTAATGCCCCGGTACATTTCTGACGTAGCCTACAGATGTACTCCAAACGCTCGCGCTGTTTCTGACATGAAGGACAAACAGATTTTCTAATCATTACAAGCCATGTAACACGTCCAGTGCTACAGTCTATGGTCCAGTGTAGTCAGTCCCAAGCTGTTGCGGCGTTGTAGAAATGGTGTTGTGCAAATCGTGTCAATCCAAATGTAAGAAATGAGGAAAATAAAACAACCTCAATAAAATGGCTCCAAAGAGGCCGTTACGGGAAATACAGTAGTATACAGCAATTTTAAAAAATACAGTAAGTCTCTGTATGTGGGGTTTGACGTCACAGAAAATTCCCATGATGCAAAGGGTATTACAGTTATTTACTGTAAAGGGAATTTGCAGTATTATACTGGGTGATATACAGTAAATAACTGTAGAAGTTACAGAAATGTCTAATAGTGTATATATATATATATATATATATATATATTTTTTTTTTTTTTTTCTTTCTATGTATGCCCAGCTTGATAATATCTCATTGGCTTGATATTGCTTTCTAATTAAACTGCTTTGTAAGTAATCAAATGCCTTGAAAAGTCATGGAAATTCATTGGCTCTGTGAGGCAATTGGTTGTGTAAATTTAGTATAAAACATTATTTAGTCATGACAGCGCACTCTAGTGCCAGTACAGTAAACATTCAGATATTACCATAGTAGTGAGTAACTCCCCTTTCAACTCAGCATGCTGAATGCACTCACAAAAACAATTTTTGCAGTGCATGCATATTTGTAAATATGCATCTCTCATTCTGTAAAATCAATTGTCAGCTTGAAGTACAGCAAGAGCAATTGCATTTGATTCATTAGGTTGATTTACAGTCGTGCTTTATATTAAGTAAGCACTTCTGAAGTCTGCTGGGGGCATTTTAGTATTGACGCAGTCTGACAGAGCTAATGAGTGCAATCAATCACGCTGAATATTATACATCTATTTGAGCAATAAAATTTAATTAGAAGAGACTATAAAACATAACAAATAAATAAATATCAACATAAACATTGATGCTGGCTGTTGTGTTAGCAATAGAGATAATATTCATGCATAAAGTGATTTTAGAATAATTGTTAGAGGTTTAGTAGTAAAGCAATAGTTGCTTTTTTGCATTTTCACCCAGGAATAGTTCACCCAAAATAAAAATGTGCTGAAAATTTACTCACCTTCAGGTCATCCAAGATGTAGATGAGTTTGTTTCTTCATGGGAACAGATTTGGAGAAATGTAGCATTACATCACTGTGATGTAGATCCTCTGCAGTGAATGGGTGCCGTCAGAATAAGAGTCCAAACAGCTGATAAAAAACATCACAATAATCCACAAGTAATCCACACCACTCCAGTCCATCAGTTAACATCTTGAGAAGCAAAAATCTGTGTGTTTGCATGAAACATATCCATCATTAATCCGTTTTCAACTGCAAACCATTGCTTTCAGCTAATGTACAAGTCCTCTGTCCATAATAATGCTTTCTCCAGCACCACTAAATATGAAATTACCATGATCACAATTTTAATATTTCTAGTATAATGGCATTACAAAATCATGAGTATGACTAAAAAGTGATCTAAATATGATTGCAGACATGCATCTGAAATATCAATATGTTTATGCATATAGTACACATTCCCTGAGCATTTGCTGCAGTTTGTGTTCGTTTTCACTATAGCAGTGAGTTGTGCAATTAACTGGGCTGCACAGTGGTTAAGATGCGCTTGACTGTGGTGGGTGGATCATTACACTCTCTCGGCCCAGGCGGCTTGTGTTCAGCTTGCTTACCCCGAAGGCTGTGGAGGGTTGTCAGAGACGGGCAGCATGGATCAGTGGCCTGGAAAATGGACACGAGAATGGAGCATAATTGATTTAATCCCTGGCGTTCCTTCCCTGCTTATGTACTTCTATGTCGGTGTAGAGCTAAAAGTACAATGTACGTTTCTTGATCAAATGTTTACTGAGCTCGGTGAGTAGTGGAGCCAAAAGCGTTCAGCTAATGTCAATGAATTTTGAGTGCGCATGTTGTCTTTTATAAAGAAAAATAGCTGAAAACTTTACAAGCAAAACGAAAAGAAATGCATTAGATCCAGTAAAAAAAGTGATCTAGTGCTGAAAATGAAGATGAAAAGGATTATGCACCATTGTTTCTGAAGCATTAGCCTAGCTAACAATAATAAGAATGTTATGTTTCGCTGATGTTCTTGATAAGTTATGAAAACATAACCCCTAAATGTTCTCGGAATGTTCAATACGTCCAGTTTTTTAAATGTTTCCTTGGTCATGTGAACGGTAGAGAGACATTAAGGGAGCATTCCATTTTATCATTTGCAAACATTATGGGAAAATACTTTTGAATTTTCTCTGAAACATCTGAAATGTTTTTCTTAATGTTTAGTTCAACGTTTTCTGAATGTTCTCTAAATGTTACAAACGTTCAGTTTTTTTTAAATATAAAAAACTTTCTTGGTTACTTGAACATTAGAGAAACATTAAAGGAAAGTTCAATGTTGTGATTTTGCAAACATTATGGGAAAGTTGCTTTTAAATGTTCTCTGGACCATCTGAAACTATTAAGTATCAATGTTTTCTGAATGTTCTCTAAACATTCAAAAGGTCCAGTTTTTAAATGTTGAACAAATATTTTTTTTTCTTGGTTATTTGAATGTAAGAGTAACATTAAAGGAACGTTCCATTTTATGATTTTGCAAACATTATGGGAAAGTTACATTTGAATGTTCTCTGAAGCTTGTATTAACTTTTTCTGAAAGTTCTCTGAATGTTCAAAAAGTCCAGTTATTTTTTTATTTTTATTTTTTTGGTTATTTAAACATTAGAGAAACATTAAGGGAATGCTTCATTTGCAAACATTATGGTAAAGTTACTCTTGAATATTCTATGAACCATCTGAAACTAGTAAGTATTAACATTTTCTGAATGTTCAAAACATCCAGTCTTTTAAATGTTTAATAAAAAAAAAAAAAAAAAACTTTTTTTTTCTTGGTAATTTGAACATTGGGAAATACGTTAAAGGAATATTTCACACAAAAATTAAAATTCTGTCATCATACTCACCCTCAAGTTGTTTCAAACCTGTATGAGTTTCTTTTTTCTTGCTGAACACAAAAGAAGATATTCTGAAAAATATGCAAGCCATTGACTTCCAAAGATGGAAAAAGTACCATGAAAGCCAGTGGCTACCACCAGCTGTTTGGTTACCAACATTCTTCAGAATATCTTTTGTGTGTGTGTGTGTGTGTGTGTGTGTGTGTGTTTAACAGATAAAAAATAAATAAATAAAACTCATACAGGTGTGGAACAACTTGAAAGTGAACAAATAATGACAGAATATTCATTTTTGGGTGAACTATCCCTTAAAGGAAATGTTCCATTTTATCATTTAGCAAACATTATGAGAAAGTTACTTTTAAAAGTTCACTGAACCATCTGAAACTATAGTAATAATGTTTAAAATTGCTAGATTTACATTTGTTAAAAATGTTTTAGAAAAATGTTCCATGGATGAGAAATACGTAATATATTTTGCTAATGTTTTGAGAACATCATGCAAGACCAGATAAGTTTAAATGAACATTCTGTTAATGTTACTGGAAGAATGTTTGTTCTAAACTTTGACAGAACCATGCCAGAACATTCTGAGAACATTCCCTGTTAGCTGAGTAATGGAACATTTTCATAGTTAATGCAGTGAAGTTGAGGAGAACTGATTTCATACATTCACTTACAATCACCAAAACACCATAATTTAAAAGATACTGAGCAAAAATGATGAAGTCTGTTGTCAAGACGACCTGAAAGACACTGATTTTGTTCTGTCAGCACAACCTCACACTCTTGACAGGTTAACTAAATTGAGCTAAAGTATCACTGCATTCATATTTCATTTCCCTAAAGTAAACGCTACACACCCCACCTCGTGTATTTTAACATTTTACATTTCCCCTGTGACGTGCATGCGATATGAGTGCCATTTGTGATCTGCGGTCATCCATAATTTTTCCACATGGGATAAAAGCCTGAGAGGGAAGGGTCGTATATTTTATAGAGAGAAAATATAACAGGAGTCAGGCTGCTCAAGACATCACGTGTGTGACTTTCACACAAGGCCGTTTCCTCTTTTTTATCATGCATCAGGACGTTTTGTGTGTGTGTGTTTCTTCATTTATAGCAACGCAGGTGTGTTCTTAATTTTTTTTTTCCAGGTGCAAAACAGAAATTATGTTCAATCTGTGAAGAATATCCTTCATTTTGCTTGAATTGAATCTTGGGCCATTCTTTATGACTTATTAAAAATGGAACTTATTGAAAATGTTAGTGCTATTATATTTGGCTAATCTTCCATTTATAAGACAAAATGTTAATATTTGTAAAGTTGGATATTGGTAATTCTTCCATTAGAGCCACTTTTGACAACTTGAAATCTTGCAATATGAAACTTCAGATTTTTTCATCTAAATAATTATTTTTTTATCATATGTCCTTGAAAAGTGGCCTTGATTACAGATTTTGGTAAAAGTGATAATGTGGATTTATGATAAGCATCACTTTTCTTGCTTTTTTATTTTTATTTTTTGAGGAAAAGAGGATACGCTAGCAATCACTTTATTTGATAAAAATAGTTCTGAATTGTATCTGTATCTGAATTAAATTTTTTTTTACTAGTACAAATACTTTGTTTCCACAAAAATGCAGTTGTTTTCTAAAATGCTTGGGGTGACAGCAGTATTGGAGCCAATGATTTATGATTTATTATTAAAAAATTAAGTAGAAAAAGTACAAAGCATATATTTTGGGATTTTAACACTTTTTAATATATTTCTAATAAGTATATTGTTCATCACTTTGCTAAAATGACTCTCTTTGACTTTGCGTAATGAGATGATGACATAAAACAACTTCATACAACTTATATATGCAATCATTTGTGTAGTCAGCTGGGTGACGCCCTCCAAAGACATGTCAGCAATGACTGACAGGCAGAAAACTGGCTCCATGCTTTCTGATTGGCTAACAGAGCAGTGTCAAAGAGGTGACTTCCCACAATACATATTTCAGTGATATCTGGCAGGTAGTAGAGCACTGAAATAAGTAAGTAAGTAAGTAAATAAATAAATAAATAAAATGTAAACTGAAAACATTAAAAATAAAAGCTAGATAGCTAGACAGATAGACAGACAGATAGCTAGACAGATAGATAGCTAGATAGCTAGATAGCTAGATAGATAGATAGATATCACAGTGCATGTAGTTTGCTCTTTTGCACACATGACCCACGTCAGCGTCCAGCAGATATTTCAGAGCAGAAAGTGTGGTGCAAAAAGACTGCAGTGAAATGAAAATTTAATCAGCATTTTCTCTGCCTTAACAAGGCAAGTAACCCTCATTTGCTGCTGAGGAGAAGAAACTGATATTTTATTCATATCCATTTTGGAGGTTGGTTGGTATATACTTCATTTTTTTTTTTTTAGATGAAAAAATAAGGCAACAAATGAAAACTTAAAACTTGCTGCAAAGCACAACAGCCTAAAACCTCAAATGTTGAGCAATTTACAAATTCTTCAAGATTTACTGAATATTTTATTGCAATGTAATGTATATGCAATATAATATAACAATAAGGTAAATGCATTAACCATGTTATGTAATGGAGTTAAACACATTTATTATAGATGCAATAACATAAACCTTTGTATTCAAAGAATATGCAATATATGTTTCATTGTCATGTCAAAATTGTTTCACTTATATTTCATACTTGTTTAATTTTATGCACAATTTGGATTTGATTGATAAATTATTTTGCAATAAAAATGTATTTCAGAGTTTCTTCATTTACTGAGAAACGAAAGTCCTGCTGTGTTTGAGTCTAAGTTGAAGTTGGTCACCTGTGTTGGTTTGCATGGACCTGCATTCAGACCAGTCTTTAAAGGATTTGTAAACATTTATTGACCTTTAAAGCTGCACATGCATAAAAGTCTTTTCACTAGATGCTGTCAGTATGTCAATATTGTTTATGATTGAGATCACCCTGGTTTGTTAAAAGGAGGAGCTCATAAAATCTTTGCACTGGGCTAGATTTTCCCACAGTGCACTTCTTCTTTTTCCTTGTCTTTGATCGTTGCAGCTCTTTTATATTGCTGTTTAGCAGGTTTGGTTTATGACTGTCTATCAGTCGTATCAATAGAGCCTCCTGGGAATCTCATGGTTGGAGTTGATTAGATGAAGTTTAAGGGCTTTTAACTGATATGCGTGGTACTACAACATGATAACACACTACAACTAGTGCTTATGTTGATAAATTGACTAATCTGATGATTATAATACTATTTGAGCATTTTTTGTTTGTTTGTTTTAGCAGTGATTAATCATTATAGCTCATATCCGACATGTTAAACTATAATGGCTTTTCAGATAACTAGTCAATAAAAATATTTCTTGACAATTTTTTTGATGTTGTTGTTGTCAAGAACAGCTTTAATATCAAAATGAAATCAGAATTGATCACAATTACTTTGAATACATATTTTTTGGTCTTTTTAGATAAGAAAAATATATTTGTGTTCATAATCTTTTATTAAAATAAACTTTTTAAACTTTTTTTGACCTTTTTAATAAAAACTTTTTTTTTTGTCTCTATCAGCCTTTCAAAAATATTGCTTACAGTGAGACACCAAATGGTGATTTTTTTTAAACCTATATTACCATACTTTCGCCACTTAAATTAATCACAGCATAGGACAATATTATTATTTTTTATTTTTTTTTTATTGCAACTTCTCTGGAAATTTGAATGCAGTAACAGGATAAAGCCATGGTTTAAATTCATGTATTAATTTTGTTGACATATTGAGAGTTAGAGTTAGGTTTTTACTCCAAAAATCAGAAAATACTGCCAACAGGCAGTAAAAAAAATACATAGGAATACAATTTTATAGAAATCATTGTGAAAGATATCCATAACCCCCCCAAAAAAACAAATAAATAAAGCATAATAAAAACCTAAATGTGTATTTTAAATGTTTTCTTTCTGCTAGTCTGAAACAAAACAAGTTATGGAAACAAAATAGCCATAAAACAATGTTTTTGCCTGTAGTGCCTTAACACAGTAATTTAACATCCATTTCTCCCCCAAACACATAACTGCAACAAGTGAGACTTGAAGCAGACAAGGACACGGGACAACATGCTATTACACGGCTGCGGTGTCATCAAAGCGGCCTGTGAAGGAGTCTCGCACTCTCCTGTCACGGGGAAAAAAATCAATAGTGCAATCCTCCCCGTTCCCGTCTCGCTGGCGGTAATTGAAATAGAAAATCAAATGAGCGGCGAGCAGATAATTGTTTTATCAATATCCTCCTGCCCGCCCTCCGCGGGTCAGTGGCGCATGATCACCGAGCGCTGGATATGACGAGGACGAAATGTGAAATTGAACAGCTCGGCTCTCGTTTATCAGACCTGACAACTCGGAGTGACCGACTCGTGGTATACGGCCGGACGGCGCAGCTGCTCCCGTCTGCTCAGACTCCCACTTAAACATCTTAACGTGATAAAGTGGCTGCTGTTGTCAGCGCTGTCATCGGACCAACAAGATTTGAATGTATTCTTGCTCAAATATGTCCTATAGTTGTACTGTAATGTGATAGATTACAGTAATCAATGGACACTTGCTTGCGGCCACATATTTAAAGGACGATTGTATTGCACTGCACATTAAATATGGTTAAAGACGGTCGGAGGACATTTGGATCACACAACTATGACATCTACTCAGCTAACACCATTAAGACATGCAAGAGTTGTTTGTTTTCTGAATGTTCAAAAGTCCCGTTTTTGAAATGTTTTAAACACGTTTTTTCTTGGTTATGTGAACGTTCCATTTATGGTTCCATTTCATAATTTTAAAAACATTATTATAGGAATGTTCCTTGATCTCTGAACCAACTAAGAATGTTGTGCCAACATTCCAGTTATGAAAAGGTTGGTAACACTTTATTTTAAGGTGCCCTTGTTACACATTTTACATTTACTTATAATTACAATAAATTATGCATAATTACATGCAAGTAACCCTAAGCCAAATCCTAATGCTATAGTGAGTACATGTAGTTAATTAATATTACTTAGTACTTAAATGTATAATTACACTGTAACAAGGACACCTTAAAATAAAGTGTGACCAAAAAGTTTCTTTCTGAATGCTCTCTAAATGTTCAAAACATCCAGTTTTTTAAATGTGTAAAAACTTGTTTCCTTGGTTTATGTGAATGTTAGAGAAACAGCAAGGGAACGTTCCATTTGTAAACATTATGGGAAAGTTATTTTTGAATGTTCTCTATAGTTCAATGAACGTCCAACTAAAATGTTTCAGAAAAACAAAAAAATAAAAAAAAGTTCAGTGAACGATGTTGAAATACCATTTTTGTGCTAATGTTTTGAGAGCATTATTAAAGACCAGCTAACTTCGAAGAAATTAACATTAGGAAGAAGTGAAAAAAGAAAGATTTACTTTTGCAGGTTTTTGCATGCAATTTTGAGTAATTTCTTTGGTATAATATTCAGTAAAATCTACACAACTTTGCAGCATAATATTGATTATAGTGAGTGAGTAAATTAAACTTTTATTTTCAGATCTAATGCAATTGTATTTAAAATAACCTAGAAAAATCATTGCATTATAAAACGAAGAAAATTTAGTTTTATTTGAAAATAGGAATGTAGCCATTTTTTGGCAGATTTGGCAAAAAAAATTGGAACAAACGCATGATACTCCACATAATATTCCAGTAATTTCTTATTTACCACTTAGGGGGAAATTCAAAGATTTTAACAAATGCATGATATTCCGTATGATATTTCAGGAATTTCTTGAATATTCTTAAGAAAGAAGAACAAAATTCAAAAATTTGAAAAGAAACTATACTTTAAAATCCAATAACAGAAAACACTGACACTGGGAAAAGGCAAGGTTCATGTGAAATGATGCTGGTTTAATTACATTTAATGTAAACAGTGATGGTAAAAATGTCATTCTTACTCTATGATGTTCATGGGAATATGTGTTATGATTGATACCATGCTTATGAAAGAGTCACATGCATGACTTACTGCAGTTCGTGTCCGGTTTTGATTTGGGTAATGAAGAGTAGCAGTAAATCTTTGGCTCATATACTAGTGTTTGTTTTAAGATGCTGATGTCTGCTCGACTGCTTTAATTGCTCTTCTGTACTCTTGACCCTCTTGAGCGGCTGCTATATATCACACACAGTCATAATGAATTAGTCCACTTCACACACAGCATATTTCTGTATGATAGATAACGCTCTGGAGAAACGACCTGTCTTAATTTATGACACCTCACAGAAGGGAGGCGAGAAAGACCAGACTAGGATGTATGGATGTATGCAGGGAAAAGAAATGTTATCCAAAATCAAACTGAAGCTTTAGGCTACGGCTGTAGGTGATGCAATTTTTGCAAAATCTTTTCAAACTTGCCAAACTATCAATTCTGGCTGAGCTGCATTCAATGGAGAACCTGTGCGTACACATTCTCTATTCATGAGCCAAGTGCAATCTGGAAGTTTTAAACTTATTTTTATTGCAGTTATTTAATTAGATTATGTTTATTAATAAAGTAAAATGTTTATTGAATATAATATCAGGTGCTTGAAGGCATCTTGCTTTATTAATATGAATGCAATAATACAGCTACATTTTATCAATCCCTGATTAAAAACCCTTCTTTGGAAACTGGATTCATATGAAATGCCTACTTTGCAATCCTAAATGCATCGTTACAGAAGTTAATGGGTTGTGAACTCCATTTAATGTTGCTTTACACCTACAGGTCAGCTGGAAATGGCAATAGGGTTCTTGGCTTGGCAGCGTTTTGCTATTTAAAACATGCTCTCATGCAAAAAAAAAAAAAAAAGCATATTCTAGAGGTTTCATATATATATATATATATATATATATATATATATGAAACAATGGAAACACTTGCATTATAAAGTTAAGTATATTTAACTATTGACTCAAAATTGTGTGCAAAAATCTGCAAAAGAAATTAAGTAATATCTACTTAACCTTTCAACATAATATTGAATAAATGAAGTACATTTAACTTAAAGGAATAGTTCACCAAATTTTGCCATCATTTACTCACCCTCATGTCGTTCCAAACGTATGTAAGTTTCTTTCTTATGTTGAACACAAAAGAAGATATTTTTTGTTTGTTGGTCCCCATTGACTTATTAAAAGAAATACTGTGGAAGTCAATGGGGACCATCAACTGTTTGATTACCAGCATTCTTTAAAATCTTTCATTTTCAGATTTGATGAAATGGTATTTAACATAACCTAAAAAAAAAAAAAAAAAAAAAAATTATTAATTTTATTGAAAAAGGGATTTTTTTTCCTTTCTGTTGCTGTCCGAAAGAAAACAAAGTCTGAAATTCCTGACCAAAAATTTTAACAAAAAGTCTATATCTAAAATACAAAACAAGAAAATCTAACTTAAATCCTTTCCATTTTCCATGTTTTAATTGATTGATTTTGATCTGCTTAAACTATCCCTTTTATAACAAAAAAGACAGTATATTAAGTTCATGCACCCATTTTTCCATCTCAGGTGCAAATGCACGATTCAGTATTTTCATGAGGAGGTTTTAAGAGCACATTGTTATTCAGTCTGTTAAACACACGCGGTTCATACATTTCAGATGAGGGCAGAGGAGTCAGGTGTGGTTTGAGTGCACACATACCCATTATATGGTGTGTTTGGGCTTTTCAAGCTCTTGTGTGCCAAAACCGTTGTGTACGTCTGATCAAAGCCGTACGCTCCACTGGAGACAAGGCACGCAATACTTCACCTTGGCTCTGGTGCTTTTCTTGGCATCACCTAAAAGCAGTCTTTGTTTCTTGTTCTAGATGAAAGAATCAATCCCTGACAGCTACCATACAGGTGAGACAACAACCTAGAGAAACCAAGACTGTTCGCTTCAGGGACGACGTTGTTTATATTCGTGTTTGCTGCAGAAGTCGAACGCAGAGGGAGTTTTCGCAGCTGAATTTTACCGATAAAAGACAAAATTTTCAAGGAGCTAAAGCATTCATATGGCTGCTTACAAAAGATATCAAAAAGTCTCAATGAAAATATTGTCTTTACAACCTGCTGATTTACAAATAATAGTGTTTTTATAAACAACATGCCTTCATCTCTTCCCTTCATTGGGTTGTTGGAGATGTTCAAATTAAGTCTACCTAGTACAATAATTTAACACTTAATTATTTTTCTAGGTTATTTTAAATGTTACTGCATCAGAACTGCAAATAAAAGTTATCTATTAACAGTGCATTTGACCAGGTTTAATGTCAATGCCATTTTTGTGTCTTGTAACCAGACATGATGTCTAAATTTTGAGGCTGATTAACCCTTTCCACCCCAGACACAGAATATTTTACTTCTACATCACCATCTGGATGCTTCATATACAGTAATATTGCAATGCATATCATGTTTTCACTGTATGGAAAAGACCAGTTCAGAGATTGGCTTAGATATTGAAGAAGTTTATACAGGTTTGGAATGACATGCGGGTGAATAAATATTCCTTAATATCTGACCTCCTTGTAAGAATATCTACAACAGACTGTGTTAATGTTCACATTTGCACAGTGGAAAGCTGTAGTATTCAGAGGGTCCTTGAGAGAACGTTAAAAAATAAATAAATAAATAAAAAACCTTCGTTCCCCTCCTACGCCCAACTCTGAGGAGTCTTGGGAAATCATATCGATCGATAGTTCCTGTTCCAGAAAGATTGCTGCACACACACTAACGGGCGATGGACGTTCTCAGTGGCCTTCATTTACAGTTTCCATCAATAAATCTTCATTACTAAGCATGAGCGTCAGAGGTGAATTACAGTTCACATTGGCTTCCACCAAGCTTCATGGCTTGGCCTTTCCTCAGGAATGACCACTCGACCAGTTAATCTAGTTACGATTGAGGAAATATTTTGAAATGTGACCATGCAATGCAAGCAGATTCATAGAAAAATGCTGCCTTTAAAAACTGTTCAAATGTCAGCATTTTAACGAACATCTTACACAAACAGGGATGTGTAGGATTCAGAATTGAAGATCCCATTTTGAAGATCCCAAGATCGAATTTGCATCAAATTTGCCAAAACACATAGGAAAATGAATTGGAATGACGGGAAGAAGAATTAACTGAAAAGCAATTTGAAGAATTCAATGCAGGTGATGCATTCTGGTAAATGAAGCGTTCTTCCGCTCTAGTGCACAAAAGTACTTAGTTGTTACTTACAAAAGTAAATTAGAAAGTAAGAGAGAGAGAGAGAGAGAGAGAGAGATGTTCACAAATTTATATGTTATGTCATTTTTATAGTTACTATCATTTACATTTACATTACATTTATTCATTTACCAGACGCTTTTATCCAAAGCGACTTACAAATGAGGACAATAGAAGCAATCAAAACCAACAAAAGAGCAACAACATGCAAGCGCTATGACAAGTCTCGGTTAGCCTAACACAGTACACGTAGAAAGTTTTTTTTTTTTTTTTTTTTTTTTAAGAAAACGAGTACACGGAATATAGAAAAAAAAAAGACACCTATTTTTTTTTTTTTTAAAGAAACAAGTAGATAGAATAGAAAAAAGAAAGCTAGTGTTAGTTTTTCAAGAAAAGCAAATAAAAAGAAGACAGATAGATAAAATAGAATTAGAATAGAGAGTGCTAGAGTTAGAGGGACAAATAAAGATGAAAGAGATGTGTTTTTAGCCGTTTCTTGAAGATGGCTAAGGATTCAGCTGCTCGAATTGAGTTGGGCAGGTCATTCCACCAGGTGGGAATATCATTTATATGTCCTTATTTAATCATTTATTCATTATTGTTATTATTTAATAAAAGTAACTTTTAAATTAATTTATTATAATACAGTCTGTTCTGGATTGGTTGAGGAGAGACTTTAAAAATTTAAAATTAAAGTCTGAAAAAAAAAGCATTTTCTCTGTACAGTTAATTACAATCGTTCTTAAAATTATAGTATATATATATATATATATATATATATATATATATATATGATATATATGATATAAACTAAATTTCTATGAGTATTTTAAACATCTATCTATCTATCTATCTATCTATCTATGTTATGGAAGTTTGATCATTGTATCAACATAAAATGTTTCTCTTTCTGTTTTTCTAGTTGTTTTTAAACACAAGAACACATCCAGTACGAACGGCTCCTAACATGCAGCATTAGAGACTGTGTTTCTTGGATTTATGCTTCCTAAACAGGACATTAACACAATACTTTGAGCGGCACTCTCCTGATTAGCATAATTAACGTGCATTCCACTGAGAGTCTGCCATCGTTAATGAGGTATAACTGGCTAATGAGGCCGAGTGAGTGAGCTTATATCAGAGATGTGATTGGCTGGTGCGTGTGCACAGGTTAGCTGTCTTGATTCATGCACTGTATGAATGTCCATCTTTGGCGGCTTCCTCATTTTCCCAATCATTTCAGTTCAGTGTTTCTTCATGGAGTGTTAAAATTGTGAGATATGAAGTCAGAATTGCAAGATGTAAAGTCAAAATTTCAAGATGTGAAGTCAGAATTGCGAGATATAAAGTCAAAATTTCAAGATGTGAAGTCAGAATTGCGAGATGCAAAGTTAAAATTGTGTTATATAAAGTCTGAATTACAAGGTATAAAGTCTTTATATAATTGCAAGATGTAACATCAGAATCGCAAAATAGTCAGAATTGCGAGATCTAAAGTCAGAAATACAAGATGTAAAGTCAGAATTGCAAGATGTAAAGTCAGACTGTGAGATGTTAAGTCAGAATTGTGAGATGTAAAGTTAAAATTGTGCGATTTAAAGTCTGAATTACAAGATATAAAGTAAGAATTACAAGATGTAAAGTCAAAATCGTGAAATGTATAGTCACAATTGCAAGATCTAAAGTCAGAATTATGAGATGGAAAGTCAGAATCATGAAATGTATAGTCAGAATTGCAAGATCTAAAATCAGAATTGTGAGATGTAAAGTCAGAATTGCGAGATCTAAAGTCAGAATTGCGAGATCTAAAATCAGAATTGCAAGATCTAAAGTCAGAATTACGAGATGGAAATTCAGAATCACGAAATGTATAGTCAGAATTCTGACATCTAAAGTCAGAAATATGAGACGTGAAGTTAGAATTGCAAGATCTAAAGTCAGAATTATGAGATCTAAAGTCAGAATTATGAGATGCAAAGTCAGAATTACAAGACTTTTTTTATTACTTTGTCTTTGAAATAATTTTTTGTCCCATGGTGGAACCAGGCTTCAATAATCATGGCATGTTATTCATTTTATATACATTTTATTCAGATTTATTCACATTGTTGCTGATAACATAGTTTGTAATGAAAAACTGTACTGCATTAGACCGGTAGGTAAAGTTAAAATGAAAACTAAAATGAAAAAATGTTAGTCCAAATGTTTTGCTATCATATCTTAGGATCATGCAAGGTTTATAAACATTTTGCAGCAATATGTCTACAAAATAGCCTGTTTGGGATATTTCAAAAATAATTACTGAATTATTCATAAATAACTTGCAATTCTGAGAAATAAAGTCAGTCTTTTTTCCTCGAAATTGGGCTTTATAAAAAAATTGCAATTAACTATTTTTTTAGTGGTGAAAATGTGCTTCCATAAAAGACAACTATAATGCACTTTAAAATAAAATGAAAATTATTAAAGTTAAGCATTAAAATTAATTTAAAAATCAACCAATTTCACTATTAAATTTCACAGATAATTGGCAAGTAAAGCACTGAAATAAACATGAAATTTTGAAGTAGAAGGCCTGAATTAGACCTAATTAGATTTCTAGTTAAGTGTACTTTAGTCATCTTTGTTTTGTTTTTTTTATTACAGTGTACCATTTATTGGTCGATTCTGAAAATTGTAAACTGTGGGACTTTCCTGTGTTTGTCCAACTTTTCATTAAAGGATCTGAAGCACCAGCCCTGCTGTTAAAAACACACGTCTCTTCCCAGGATGCTGTTCTTGTGAAGAGCTTGAGCATCTCTGACCTGCTATTAGTCAGCCGTGACACACTGACTGCTCTACAGTCTCTCCATGCACTCCAATTAACACACAAACCATCATTAGCCCTGTTATCAGAGCTGTGTGTGTATGTCGCTGCTGCTGCTGCATTGGGTCTGATGTTGTGTTTGGCTGGTGTGAGGCTGACAGTGAGGATGATGGGAACTGCGAGGTTAAGGCCAGAAAATTTATAAAAATACATAGAAAAGAGCAAAAACAGTCTGCTGGAATCTGTAAAAATGTTACATTTAATGGCTATTAATAGCTCCTTTCACACATTCAGACTTTGCTGGTAAATTACAGGTAAATTACTGTTAAGAGATCATGGGCCAGTTTTACTAATAGCTTGCGTCAGCGCAAACCATCTTTTGGCTTTAAAATGGTACTGTCAGGTTTTACTAAAGACGCGCAGTGAAGAATTAGCGCCGAAAAGGCATGGACACAGTTATTTTTGCGCCTGACCTTATTGAATATGCATTTGTAGGAGTTTCCCTTTCAGACGCAAAAGTTATGAGAGGAGAGTATTCAAATGAATCATGCAACATGTTTTACTAACATTTGCGCTCGTCAAATTACTGGCATTTGCGCCATTATTAAACGCCCCAAGAAAGCATGTCTTAAACTATTTTGCACTTGAAATGGCAGCAATTGTTGCTAGGAGGAGGCACCGTAGAGAACAGAGAGCGCGTAGTAGAAGGGAGAGGTTTTTACCACATGTATTAATTTATTTTTAATGCCAGAAGAACACATTATCTGAACATATCATTTGCCAAGCCATGTTATTTTTAATTTGGTTTAGGAAATAAAAGACAACCTCAATTTTTTGGCCTCCGGTTCTTTTCAATGTACTGTGGCTTCTTTATTTCTTTATTCTTTATTTGTGACTACGCTAATTTGCGCTGCACTTGGTATATTGCGTTGGTCAGTATGTAAATGAGATGTTGCGTCTGTGTTCTTTAATTTGCGCATTGTTAGTAAATCACCCACAGACATTTCCACACCCATCGGCGCTGTTTTGGAATTGCGCTCTCATGTGTGAACTGGACCTTTTCAAAAATACCGGTAAATTCGTTCCGGAAATTTACCAGTATGAGAAGTTGTAACGTTACCAGTAAATTGCCGGAATGATGCTGTGTGTGAACACAGAATGAAGATTACCAGCACGTATGAGTTCAGAACGCGCTCACATAAGACATCTACTACTACAAAGTCTAATTCAAGATTCAAAGGCTCTGGGCCAATCATAACATTCTGACGCAGATGGCGCATTTACTCTGCCCTGTGTAGTTCAGTTTGAAGTCGTGATGACTCTGGGCCAAAAGCAGCTGTATTAATGTGAATGTTTAATACAAAAAACATCAACAAAAACACTGACCGCTTGTGCCCCTCCATGTTTACAAACACAACACCGTGAGGCGCAGCCATTTAGAGGTCATCTCTGGTTAATAATGTCATAGAATTCACTGGTAATTTGAAACTGATGTGTGAATGTTGCTATACTGGTAAAAGGCGGAACGTCATCGCCTGTGTGAACAGCGCATTTTTGTATTTACCGGTAAAGTCGTTCCTGTAATTTTACGGCAATTTACTGGATTTACTGTGTGAAAGGGGCTAATGTGTCACTACAGAGCTGTCGCTAGGGTGTTGCTATGTAGTTTCTAGAATGTTGATATGTGGTTGACGGGGTGTTTTGTGTGGTTTCTAGGGAGCTGATATGTGGTTGCCAGGGTGTTCTGATTTGTTTCTTGGGTGTTCCTATGGTGTTCCCAGTTGTTGCTATGGTGTTCTAAGTTGTGTTTAGGTTGTTGCTATGTCTTTGCTAGGGTATTTTGGGTTGTTTAAACAGTATTTCTGTGTGGTTGCTATGGTGTTCTGGTATGTTTCTAGGGTGCTGCTATGTGGTTGCTATGGTGTTGTGGCTTGTTTTTAGGGTGTTGCTATTTGGTTCTAGGGAGTTCTGGGTTGTTTCTAAGGTGTTGATATGTGGTTGATAGAGCATTTTGGCTGGTTTCTACGGAGCTGATATGTGGTTGCTAGAGTGTTCTGGGTTGTTTCTATGGTCTTGCTATGTGGGATCTAGAGTGTTTTGGGTTGTTTCTAGGGTGTCTCTACCTTCTTGGCAGGGTGTTCTGGGGTATTTCTTTGTTGTTACTATGGTGTTCTAGGTTGTTTCTAGGGTGATGCTATGTGGTTGCTATGGTGTTGTGGCTTGTTTTTAGGGTGTTGCTATTTGGTTCTAGGGAGTTCTGGGTTGTTTCTAAGGTGTTGATATGTGGTTGATAGAGCATTTTGGCTGGTTTCTACGGAGCTGATATGTGGTTGCTAGAGTGTTCTGGGTTGTTTCTATGGTCTTGCTATGTGGGATCTAGAGTGTTTTGGGTTGTTTCTAGGGTGTCTCTACCTTGTTGGCAGGGTGTTCTTGGGTATTTCTTTGTTGTTACTATGGTGTTCTAGGTTGTTTATAGGGTGATGATATGTGGTTGCTATGGTGTTGTGGCTTGTTTCTAGGGTGTTGCTATGTGGTTCTAGGGAGTTTTGGGAGTTTTTTAGGGTGTTGATATGTGGTAATGGATATGCCCATATGTGCTCCGGTTTGTTTCTAGGGTGTTTCTGTTCCAGGTTGTTGCTAGGGTGTTTCTATGTGCTTTGTAGAGTATTGATACATGGGTGATTGGGTGTTTTGGTTGGTTGCTAGGGTGTTCTGGGTTGTTGCTAGAATGTTTCTATAATGTTCTGGGTTGTTTCTAGGGTGTTGCTATGTGGTTTTTGGAGTGTTCTGGGTTATTTCTAGGGTGTTGCTACACTAGGGTGTTCTGGGTTGTTGCTAGAGTGTTTTTATAATGTTCTGGGTTATTTCTAGGGTGTTGCTACAATTTTGCCATGGTGTTCTGGTTTGTTTCTAGGGTGTTCCTATGGTGTTCCAGGTTATTGCCATGGTGTTCTAATTTGTGTCTAGGTTGTTGTTATGTCTTTGCTAGGATATTATGCGTTGTTTAAACAGTATTTCTGTGTGGTTGCTATGGTGTTCTGGGTTGTTTCTAAGACGTTGCTATGTGGGTCTAGGGAGTTCTGGGTTGCTACAGAGCTTCCACATTGTTAAGGTGTTCTGGGGTGTTGTTATGTCCTGCATTCTTAAGTCTCTGTAACCAAGGATTTGTGTAAAATTACTACCCTTCAGTTTGAGCAATAGTAATGTTGATGCTTGACTGACAGTCAAAAATAAATGCATAGAATTGATTGATACAAGCAACTCAAATTTCATCCAAATGTGCCAATATTAAACCAATTTGAACTGAATATAAACGATCACTCTTGCATCTGATTGACAGATGCTTTACACTTCAGTAAGAAGACATGCATTGTGATGTAAAATCACATGCTTCAAAGCATCTCTGAGAGCTTAACCACGGTGTGTCGCGTGTGGAAACCAGCAGTAGCCATTTTCCCGTTGATTTGTGATGAGCTTATGTGAGAATAATTAATGCCAATTATCTCTTAATTACAGTGATTAGAGCTGCAGCTGTAGGATCCTCATCTTGTAGTGAAGAGAGAAACTGATGTGCTTTAAACGGTTAAAGCCACCCACAGAGTGTGTGTGTGTGTGTGTGTCTGTGTGTCTGTGTCTGTGTCTGTGTCAATAAACTGACCAATAAATGTGGGAGATAACGCTAAAATGAGAAATATAGATTATTATTAAATCACCTCAGTTCGTGAATGTCATTCACTTTTAGAAAAATCCAGTCTAATGAATGGAGAACATGACAATCCCTTGTTTTATTTAATTTACATTGAAGATAAAGTGTTATTTCAGCACTCACAGTGGTTGAATAGTTGAATAGTTTAAAAAAATGAATTAATTACTTAATTTCAAAACAGTTTAATAAATACTGGTGCACTCTGAAGCTTGGTCTGGACAAAAAGTGGCCAATTTCACACTATATTGTAAACAAACAAACAAACAAATAAATTAATAAATAGAATTTTTGTACTTTTATCCTGCACATTTTTTTAACATCTTTAAAACATCCAAAGCAAAACTATGAAAGATATTATTAAAACAATTTTTTTAGAGAATAAATCATGAATTGAATGTATTTTTATTTTATTTTTTTATCCTGTAAAATATCTAAACATCTGTTAAACATTAAAAGCAAAGCTATTAAGACTTATTGGAATGTATTTTTCTTACCCATAAATAGTTTAAAAATGAAATTTAACAAACAGAGAAACAATAAAATAATAATAAATCTTGGCCTGGGCAAAAATTTCACACTATTCAAAAAAACAAACAAACAAACAAACAAAAAAAAAAAAAAACAAACATTATTTTTGTGTTTTTATCCTGTAAAAATATCTAAACTATATTAACACTGAAAGATATTGAGACTTGTTTTCAGAGAATAAATCCTAAATTTTTTATCACCCAATTGGCAAACAGTTGGCAGGAAAGTAAAAAATAAATAAATAAACAAACAAAAAGAAAAATCTGTACAAATGCAATTTAAGAAATATATTTTTCTTTCCCAATTGGCAAATAGTTTTTCTAACTCACTAAATAAATAAATAAAATGTAAGATTTTGTTGTTTTTGAGCCAGACACACACTCTAAATACTATGTCACATAACACATCTGAATGTATGTTTATGGTAGTGGATATTTACTTTTTCTTCTGTTAAGAGCCTCAAACAAAACTCCTAATATTATTAAAAGATTTGATTCGACTGCCCTGGCAAACTTTCAGTGATTAGTTTTCTCAGAAAAGCTCTTAGTATGGGTCTTGTAAACACAAATTTGTTTCCTGGCAGAGCCTGTGATTTTGTCAAGTGTTCAACTTCTTACACTCAGTTTGCCGCAGGATTTGTTAATATAGCTGGTGTTTGGCAGCAGCAATTAAAGCTTTAATCTGAGTGTATTTTCGAGCTATATTCATCCAAATTAACCAGTATGACTGAAAGACTAATTAGAATACAAATTCTAATTAGCAAATTATGAAGCTTAAACCCACACAAGCATGTTTTGGTAACAAAGTGTGAATAAATCAGGACAAGGCATCCATACTGCTCTCTAGAAAACCGCATTAAATGCCTGAAACTACCCAGCGGGCGTCTATTTTCTGACATAAGAAGGTTTAACGGTAAAAAAACTCTCATTTTATTTCAGTTGCCATTGGTATAAGCCAACTTATTTTCAATCCCGGTGCTAATTAGGAGCAGAAGAGCAGGCTGTGGCTTTAAGAAGATTTTCTGAGCGCGTCGTGGGAGAGGGAACGCCGTCTATTAGAGTCTTTATATATCAAATATGCATTTCAGCGATTGGTTTTGCTCTGTGAAGAAATCCCAAACCACCCACAGCTCCCTCCAGCTGTACAGTAACTCGGGTTTAAAACTCTTATTTAAAACTGTCATTGCTCAGCGATGAGACCGGCTTTGAGCGTTTCACTGAGCAGATTAAATTAGACTTGTAAATGTGGGGTTGTGAAGATTTCAGAGCTCTGGATTATATTTATTTTAGAGAGAGAGACCCCGCTCGTGAAGGCTTATGCAAGTTAGTTGTCTTATGATTTATTTTGAGGGTCTGTTAAAGGAATAATTCACCCCAAAATGAAAAGTCTGTCATTTACTCACCCCCATGTCATTCCAACCCCTGTATAACTTACTTTCTTTGTTTAGCAGAAAGTCCTGGCTTGTTTTTCCTACAGTGAAAGTGAATAAGAACAGATGTCAATATTCAAATATAACAAAAAAGCTAGTGTAGGATTAATTTTCACTCAGAAATTGCAAAAGAAACACAGAAATGGCAAGTAACACACTGAATCAAACATGACATTTTGAAGTAGAAAGACTGAAATAGTATTTTTCTAGTAAAACATACTCCAATAATCTTTATTTGCAACTTTGAAAAATCATTTTTACATTGCAGTATTCATACGCTTTATTCCAAGTCTTCTGCAGTTGTACTTTGTAATGGAGAACTGATAAAATGTTTTGATTAAATTGGCTGAAAATCTGAAAATCCATATATAAAGATTATGAGATTTAAAAGCTAAAGCCTAAAGGACTTTTTTAAGCATTTGATGACTTAAATTTGTTCTGTTCCTCACACAAACCTATAGAATTGCTTCAGAAGTTATTAAATAAAGCACACAAGTCATAAAGACTACTTTTGTTTTGGTGGTCATTTTTAGAGCTTACCCCAGTGGAAGAATAAAATGGGGTGACACTTTATTTTAAGGTGTCCTTGTTACACATGTACTTACTATTACAATATCAATAAATTATGCATAATTACTGTACATGCAAGTAACCCTAATCCTAACCCTAACCATATAGTAAGTACATGTAGTTAATTAATATTACTCAGTATTTAAATGTAGAATTATACTGTAGCAAGGACACCTTAAAATAAAGTGTAACCTAAAATGGGTTTGGAGAGACACGAAGGAGAGTAAATGATGACAGAATTTACTTTTTTTTTATTTTCAGTGAACTACACCTTCAACCTTTCATCCATCCTATACACACATAATTAAATTTGCTGTCTTATTGTTTTGAGCTAAATAAATAAATAAACACAGACCACATAAAAATACACATGATACATGCATTTTTTACCAGGGGTATAATGATTCACTCATTTTCTTGATGCATTGATAACAAATCTTATACTTTAACATTTTAAAATAGTTATTTCCAGACCAAGAAAATAAATAAAATCATTTAAAAATATGGATTATTGAACATTTCGTTTTATAAACATTTTAATGGTACATTGCATTCTTTGTTATATTCCATGTGACAAGTATGCACAGATTTAATGTGTTGCTTGCAATAAACAATATTAAGTAGTTCATAAGTGTCATTTTCTTTTTCTTATCAAGCACAAATTAGTAGAATAATTTACATAATCCTATGAATGCTTTTAAAAAACTACAGAATCAAACCAAAAATAAAAAAAATCTAATCATATTGGGAATCAGATCTAACTGAATCATTCTGAATTAGCAAAAATTGTTCCTGATTCGAATCAAAAACTATGAATTGTGAATCAAATCATTTCGCTGTCTACCCAAAGATTCACATCCTTAACTAAAACTAAAAATGTTCAGTATTTAAACTAAACTAAAATAATTAGAACTTAAACCTACAGAACTTGAAAGTAAATTCGAAATGTTGCTTTGGCACTGAACTGAAATAAGTTTAAGTACTAAAATGACTATAACTAAAATAAAGTTATATATAAATCTAAATAAAACCTCAAAAACTAATAAAAATGACAAAAGCACATATCAAAACTACTAAAACCTAAACTGAAATCAAAACTGAAAATATAAAAATAAACGCTAATTCAAAGTATTACTATAATAGTATAAATAATACTGAATAACTCTGCTGAAGTCTTTGTTTTGGCCCTGCGTGTCTCTAAAGCGTAACATCGCAGGAATGTCTCTTCAAAACTCTCTGACTGAAAAACAGCTCAGAGAAATACCTCGTATCCCCCACCACAACATCAAATCCCAGACGCTGATGTATTCCTGACATGCCCAGGCAACTACCAAGAGTGATTAAAGATGATTATCGGAAGTCTTTGTTTGACTAATCCAGATTAATGGCATTGAAGGATTAATGCACTTGTGCTTGAACTCATGTGACCCGTCGGAGCTTCCAGAAGTCAGTAGATCTTGCAAAAGGACATAAACATCACAACGGTTGCGTGAGGTAATGGAGGTCAGGGATTTCTGGGATTTATTCTGTAAAATCTCTCCCAGGGTAGCTGAGGTTTTAACCAGACCTGCCTAATCTACAGCAATCCTCTGATAAAAACACACCACAGGCCCAAAACCTGCCATCTCCTCATATACAGCATTTTAATAGGGCGTGATTCAAGAAAAAGTTTTTTGTTTTTTTTTTGTGCAGTTTTTTCAGCACAAAAGGCTAAATGATTGCATTTTTTAAATTCTTTTTTTGTTTTAATTTTTCCATTTCTACTTTAACTCATCAAAATAATTGTAATTAATTTCAGTTTCATTTTTTTAAATTACACAATATTTAACTTAATTTTTGAGTCAGTTTAATTTCATTAAAGTTAAAATGACTTGAGCAGCCAATTTGATTATGCTTCAAAATTAAAGCAGCAACTGATTTTTATTTTATTTATTTATTTATTTTTAATAAGGATAACTACAATCAGCCATTAAACTCCAACATGTTATTCTGGACCCTGATGAATAAATGAATAAATAGATGGACATGAAATATTGATTTGCACAGATGCATCAGTAGCACAAATGGTGCAGGATGAGTTACAAAGTTTAATATTTAGCCTAAAGGATTTGTTCAAATGGCTAACAAGAAGTATGAGCAATAGTGATAGTGACGATTAGCATACACCACTAATTAAATAAAAAATAAACAAGAACAAAATTGGCATTTTCAAACTCCTGTAAGACTGCTGATGGATTTGTAATTAGATCTAAAAAATGTAGAACCAAATAAAAGGGACCGAATAAAACCCTTAATTCTAAACAAATTGGATTTTCAGCTTATTTTGTAGGAGCTTATTTGTTGTTTACATGGTTATTATTTGATCCTTTTAGGATTGGTACCACATTGTAATAATATATAATAAATTATGGTTCTAGATTTGACTATCAAGTCAAATTAACCTAAATAAGACACTAAAGTATGCATTTTTTAAAACAATCAAAAAGCATACATACATGTTGCATCACTGTAGAGTCCTCATGCACAAAAATCTGTGTTTTATTCCAAACCATCAGACAATATCAGGCACAAATGTTTGCGTATTAGCCTGTGTGGAGAGCCTGATGTGAGGTGTCAGGTGGAGAAGTTAAATTGGCAGCCGCTTCAGCAGCACACAGCTGTTTACTCACATTCAGACCTCAGTCTGTCATCAACATCTAGTTACACAGGCAAACAGAGGACGAGGACCATAGCAACCTCTATCGTTTTTATGTTTGATAACACTGGTAACCCTGTTTTTTAAAATGGCCGTTTAATTTCCAGTTTGTTTTACATATACATACATTACACACACATACACACACACATATATATATATATACAGTATATGATTTATATTGTATATAAGTATTAATATATATTACATATATTTCTTAAATATATACTGTACATGTATGTGTGTGTATTTACATAAATATACACAGTAAACACATATTATGTAAACACAAACTGTGGATGTGATTAATCATGATTAATCGATTTGACATCACATTGACGTGTGTGTGTGGGTGTGTAAATAAATATTATACACACACACACACACACACACACACATGAATGGGTGTGTGTGTAGGATTAAAAAGTAATATATAAATTTGAATATAAATTTGACATACGTAAATGTATGTAAATTATACATACATATAATGAGATTAAAAATGTATATGTACAATTGGATTCAATATATTGACCAATTTAGCGTCGACCAGGTGAAAATTTTTAATTCCGATCATTTTGTAAAGTGACAGCATGTCTCCTCTTCTTATACTATCACTAAACCATGATATTGCCACAGTAGTTGTTTTCTATGGATATAAATGAAATAATTCAAACATCACTACAGTCATGAATACATTTGTCTATCTACAGGTGCATCTCAATAAATTAGAATGTCGTGGAAAAGTTTATTTATTTCAGTAATTCAACTCAAATTGTGAAACTCGTGTATTAAATAAATTCAATGCACACAGACTGAAGTAAAGTCTTTGGTTCTTTTAATTGCGATGATTTTGGCTCACATTTAACAAAAACCCACCAATTCACTATCTCAACAAATTAGAATACTTCATAAGACCAATTAAAAAAACATTTTTAGTGAATTGTTGGCCTTCTGGAAAGTATGTTCATTTAATGTATATGTACTCAATACTTGGTAGGGGCTCCTTTTGCTTTAATTACTGCCTCAATTCGGCGTGGCATGGAGGTGATCAGTTTGTGGCACTGCTGAGGTGGTATGGAAGCCCAGGTTTCTTTGACAGTGGCCTTCATCTGCATTTTTTGGTCTCTTGTTTCTCATTTTCCTCTTGACAATACCCCATAGATTCTCTATGGGGTTCAGGTCTGGTGAGTTTGCTGGCCAGTCAAGCACACCAACACCATGGTCATTTAACCAACTTTTGGTGCTTTTGGCAGTGTGGGCAGGTGCCAAATCCTGCTGGAAAATGAAATCAGCATCTTTAAAAAGCTGGTCAGCAGAAGGAAGCATGAAGTGCTCCAAAATTTCTTGGTAAACGGGTCCAGTGACTTTGGTTTTCAAAAAACACAATGGACCAACACCAGCAGATGACATTGCACCCCAAATCATCACAGACTGTGGAAACTTAACACTGGACTTCAAGCAACTTGTGCTATGAGCTTCTCCACCCTTCCTCCAGACTCTAGGACCTTGGTTTCCAAATGAAATACAAAACTTGCTCTCATCTGAAAAGAGGACTTTGGAGCACTGGGCAACAGTCCAGTTCTTCTTCTCCTTAGCCCAGGTAAGACGCATCTGACGTTGTCTGTGGTTCAAGAGTGGCTTAACAAGAGGAATACGACAACTGTAGCCAAATTCCTTGACACGTCTGTGTGTGGTGGCTCTTGATGCCTTGACCCCAGCCTCAGACCATTCCTTGTGAAGTTCACCCAAATTCTTGAATTGATTTTGCTTGACAATCCTCATAAGGCTGTGGTTCTCTCGGTTGGTTGTGCATCTTTTTCTTCCACACTTTTTCCTTCCACTCAACTTTCTGTTAACATGCTTGGATACAGCACTCTGTGAACAGCCAGATTCATTGGCAATGAATGTTTGTGGCTTACCCTCCTTGTGAAGGGTGTCAATGATTGTCTTCTGGACAACTGTCAGATCAGCAGTCTTCCCCATGATTGTGTAGCCTAGTGAACCAAACTGAGAGACCATTTTGAAGGCTCATCAGGAGAAAGTTTTCATTTTGAAGATCATCAGGAAAACTTTGCAGGTGTTTTGAGTTGATTAGCTGATTGGCATGTCATCATATTCTAATTTGTTGAGATAGTGAATTGGTGGGTTTTTGTTAAATGTGAGCCAAAATCATCATAATTAAAAGAACCAAAGACTTAAACTACTTCAGTCTGTGTGCACCGAATTTATTTAATACACGAGTTTCACAATTTGAGTTGAATTACTGAAATAAAAGAACTTTTCCACAACATTCTAATTTATTGAGATGCACCTGTATATACATGCACCTCTTTGTCGATCTTGTTCCTGTTCATGTCACCGTTAACTAATTAGACGTCTGAGAGATGCATTTCATGAGATATGCTCTGTGCTGAATTAGCATTTCTGTGCCTGAGGTCTGAACAGGGAATGTGGCTACCTTTACTATTTTGTTGCCATTAAAAATGAAAGCGACACCAAAGAAAAGGAACGAGATGAAACAGAAATGAGATTAAGAGCAGAGCAGAGCAGAGCAAATGTTCATATTTTCATGCTTTCTCTCATATTCACTCCTTTCATCTTATGTTTGTTTGCCTTTGTCTGCTGTGCTTTAAATGTCATCTTGCATTGACCTCATGAATACTGTGTATGTGTGTTTCTGGAGGGCAGTGTGTGTGTGTGTGTGTGTGTGTGTGTGTGTGTGTGTGTGTGTGTGTGTGTGTGTGTGTGTGTGTGTGGATCTTATTCTAGTCATTCTGAGCAGCTGTGGTGTGTTTAATCTTGTCCTCGGGTTTTCATCTTCAAAATCACCTAAAACTGCAGAACAATGGCATTGCGTTTAATGTTTCCTCAGCAGAGATTTTGATTTCTCTTTCATAGCTTGTCTAATGCACACTAATGTTTCTTTTAGTATCAACATTGTCTAAAACACCTTATGAGAAAAACAGACACCAATGAGTCAATAGTAGAGTATAGAGCTATAAAATGAATGTTGCAGCTCAGATTAGCTGCTCTTGGATGCATTTAGTGAAATGTTTGAGTTCATATTGGGATCTGTGAGTTTTGATTGCAGATCTTAAAATATTTAGGCCTAAATTGAATATTTATGTATCTGAAATGCCTATAAAATCCTGTCCATTATGCAGCATAACCTAATGAACTTAGCATGATACATATTTGTCCGTCTACTTACATGAAACGGGTAAGATTTCTGCACTCAAAAAAATCATGGCATAGTTTATTAACTACTTGCATCTATTGTAATATATTTAAATATGTTGATCAAAATGCATTGATTCAAATTGCTTAGAATCGGCGTAAATCTGTTTTTGAAAACAATTAAATTCATTCACTTATAAAGTATGAACATGATCCAATATATAATACCCAATAATCAATAATGTATAAGATTGAAACAAATTGGATTTATTGATGATAAATATATAAAGCTGGTTATTGTGTGTTTAAAATATTCAGTTTATTAGTACTATTATAGAAATCTTAACTGCTTCATTTATGTATGACCAGAGGTGGGTAGTAACGAGTTACATTTACTTCGTTACATTTACTTGAGTAAATTTTTTGGGTAACTAATACTTTTAGAGTATATTTAAAAATGGGTACTTCTACTCTTACTCAAGTACATTTTTAGTGAAAAAACTGTACTTTTACTTCGTTACTGTGGGCGACGCTCCTCTCGTTACTTTATCTTAATGCAATACAAGTTAAAAACGCTTCAATTTATTCCAAACGTGCCATCTACTTTTCTCTGGGCAATGAGCGATGCCCATTCGCGAATGATTCACTCTTTTGAGTCAATTCTGTTCAAAAGCTTGATCAAACCATTTGACAAACCAGTGAATTGGTTCACGAATCAGTTTGAATGATTTGTTCAGTTCTCTGTCGCATGCGCTGATTGTCTGAAGCGGTTCTCACTCAGAGTTGTAACAGAAAGTTTGAGAACATCAAGAGCGTTGAAGAAGTGGCTTTGGATCTACAGTCAATTGAAAGCAAATCTGCAAAGGCTATTGTTTGCTAGCTATGAAGATCTTCATTAGATGAACACCGCGTGTGCTGTCTACGGTTCCACAGGTATAACGTTAGATAGGCTACATTCGATTACAGTACACGATAACACAATGGCATTACCAGTTTGTTGTACATGTACCTTATACATTAAAAACAATGTATAATTTATACATTAAATAAGCTGTCACAAAGTATGAAAGGAACACCCGCCAAACCCGCGTTAGCTCTGCGCAGCGGCGCGCGACCTGTTCCAGGAGGAATGCCTTTGCCTAGACACAATTAATATTGATATTTTCACAATATTTACACTTGCAGAAATATAGGCTACATTTGTTTACATTTTGCAGAACAAACGGAAGAAGATCCGTCAATGTGCATTTGTTTCGTTATGTTCAGATGTTCTGTAGCGGTCATGTGAGGAGTTTTCACTCTTCTCAGTGTCATAGGTTATATACATATATAATACATAATTAATATAGACTACTTTAAAATATAATTTAATTCAGTGATGCAAATCTGAATTTTTATCAGCTGTTACTCCAGTTTTCAGAGTCATATGATCCTTCAGAAATCAGTCTAATATATTAATTTATTACCAGTGTTGTTGAAAAAAAAACAGCATATGCTGGTTAGGTTTTGAAGCTGGGATGCTGGTTTAAGCTGGTCCTTTGCTGGTTTATGCTGGTCCTTAGCTGGTCATGTGCTGGTCGGACCAGTCTAGGACCAGCACATGACCAGCTTAAACCAACTAAGGACCAGCATAAACCAGCAAAGGTCCAGCTTAAACCAGCTCAAACCAGCATCCCATGCTTTAAACATACCTAAGCAGCATATGCTGTATTTATTTTATTTTTATTTTTTCAACAGAGAACAGTTTTGCTGCTTAATATTTTTTGGAACCTGTGACATTTTGTTCAGGATTTTATGAATAGAAAGCTAAAAAGAACAGCATTGATAAATCAACATATTGGAATGATTTCTGAAAGATTATATGACACTGAAAACTGGAGTAAAGGCTGATAAAAAATTATGATTTGCATCACTAAAATAAATTATATTATAAAAACATTAGAAATCTTTTGAATGGCAGTGTGTGTGTATGTGTGTGTATATATCTAAATATTTATATATCTAAATAAACATAGACTTTCAGTATATGATCCAAAGTAACTAGTAACTAACTACTTGAGTAGTTTTTTTATCCGATACTTTTTTACTCTTACTCAAGTAACTATTCAGACTATTACTTTTACTTTTACTTGAGTAAATATTTCTACAAGTACTTTTACTTTTACTTGAGTACAGTTTTTGGGTACTCTACCCACCTCTGTGTATGACTGACAAATATGCACCACATTCAGTTTATGTGCAATGCAAATGGTTAATTTTATGCAATTCAAATACGTATATCTGAAATTTATACCAAAATGTTTTCTTTTCCATGGGTCTGTCTAAAAATATCTGGAGTGTTTTACTTGTAGAAAGCTCTTTTAGAGATCAGAGCAGTAAGAAAATCAAACACCACTGTTAAGCCAACTTTAGTATTAAAATTCACAACATGAATAATAAGAGGAGAAGTGTGATGTTACTTTACGAAGTGATCAAATGCATCATTTTCACCTGCTGGACCAGAAATCAGGTAACAAAAAATCCTACAGATGCTAATTAAAAATATATACATAAAAATAAGCAGAGTTAGAAAACAAATTAAATAAAAATGAAAAGATTCCATGAGAATTAATGTTATATCTGCGCTCACACAAGCATCCACTCCGCTACCTGCAAAATATATCATTTCATATATATAGATATGAATCCATAAAAATTACATATACATTATATTTTTCTCCCGTGCTGACATGACCATCCATTCTGCTGACTGCAAAAACAAAAATCAAACGTGACGTGCCAAATAGTCTTTGGTGTGGAATTAAAGGAGGCCGTGTTGGGCGGCCGCTGAAGCACATCTTAACGGCTCACGGCGCTTTTATTCCACCCACCTCAGTGAAGAGACCTGCCACCGTCAATCATTCTCTTGTAGCCACGCTGGCACAAACACACCTCGACCTCTGATAAACAGCGTGTCATAGCAGACTAGTGCTGCGCTGTGTGTTAATGGTGGAGGACGTGAGGGGCTTGCAGTTCTGCGGTGGGTCTGTCTCGCTTGTTCACTGTGGAGTGATAAGAAGAAATAACCAGTTATCTGAAACCTGCTTTGGGAGGTCCAGGTGTTCAAGAAATTGTCTTTGCATGTCTGAATGTGTTTTTACACCAGCTCTGCCTCACACCTTTTTTTCTTGGTGTAATACGTTGTCTACATTGCTCATCTTATTTCTGTATTTTTATATCTACTTAAACAGAATGATGTTTTCCTGTAAAAATAGGAAATCATCATCATTTACTCTCATTACCTTCATGTTGTTCCAAACCAGTGTGCTGGAATTTTTTTTGGTGAAACACAAAAGAAGAAATTTTGAATCTTAACCCAGCTCATACTGACCAACACACACACACACACACACACACACACACACACACATACTTGAATTTGTGGTTTACGGGGACTCTTCATAGGCGTAATGGTTTTTATACTGTACAAACCGTATTTTCTATCACCCTACACCAACCCTACACCTAAACCTACCCCTTACAGGAAACTACTGCCAATTTTTGAATTTCATAAAACACCATTTTGTATGTTTTTGAAGCCTTTTGCTTTACGGGGACACAGGAAGTGTCCTCATAAACCATGTTTACATTGTAGTACCCATGTCATTATACACATTTGTGTCCTCGTAAACCATATATACCAGTACACACACACACACACATAACTGAATTAAAGGGGTATAGCTTTGTTGGTTTGCTGAAAATCTTACTGACCTAGACCCATATATTAGTGCTGGGCAACGATTAATCGTGATTAATCGCATCCAAAATAAAAGTTTTTGTTTATATTACGTGTGTGTGTCTATATATACATAATAAATATACATAGTACACACACATATTATATAAACAAATACTTTTATTTTGGATATAATAATACAGTATATACTTAGAAAATATTTATATGTATTTACATGTATATATTTATATTAATATAATGTATATTATATATAAATATATTTCATATATAAACATTACATGTCTTAAATATATACATGCATGTGTGTGTATGTATATATACATAATAAATATACACAGTACACACACATATATTATGTACACAAAAACTTTTATTTTGGATGCGATTAATCAAAGTTGTTTAAAGACAGGAATGGGTATTGTTTTGGTTTTAGGACAACTTTGATTAAAGGTTTTGATCCACTTCAAATGTGGACTACTATATATATATATACAGTGTATATACCTGAACCTTTTCAAACCTTTATGTTTAGGAGAAGACGCACCTGAAAATAACCGAATGTTAAGATGTAGTTCTTGTCTATTGTCTATATTTAAATTGGCTGTGTTGTGTCAGGTCTCAGTATCCGTGGAAGTCAGGACGAAGACCCTACGGATCCTCAGCTCATGCGTCTGGATAACATGCTGCTGGCAGAGGGCGTGTCCGGACCGGAGAAAGGGGGTGGGGCAGCGGCGGTTGCTACGGCAACAGCAGCAGTGGGAGTGGGCGCTGATAACTCCATCGAGCACTCGGACTACAGAGCCAAACTCAGACAGATCAGACAGATCTACCACACCGAGCTGGAGAAATACGAGCAGGTCTGTACACCTGTGAACAACAGTCAATCAATCAGGAATACACGGCTGTATCAGAAAAATGAGTTTCCCTAAAATCAATCAGACATCCTGGAACTGCTGCTTTGAAAAGTAGCTTGCTACTGGAAAACTTACACTACACATCTGAACTACCAGGGAAAAACATAGCTAAGATTACTTATTTCATGTATTGAAAACATTCACGAGTAGCGTTATTTTAGTATTATTTATATATAATTATAGGTTATAATTTTTATTTTGAGCTTTTATTATTATATTTTCAATTTAGATTACTTTTTAGTAATTTTGTTATGTGCTTTTGTCTTTTTGTTGTTGTTGTTGTTGTTGCTTTTTTAATATTACTATGTAGGTTTTCTTTTTATTATTTCTGTTTTTTTTTTTGTTTGTTTTTGTTTTTTTTTACAGATAGTAATTTTGGTGCTTCATCTTAAGCTTATTTCAGTTAGCTGCAACATTTCTCATGCTGTTAAAATTTTTCATCTAATATTTATATTTTATTTTATTTCAAATAAAAATGTTTTAATATCTTTTTAGTTTTAATTTTTTAGTAATTTTGCTACTTAGTTTTTTAGTCATTTTAACTAAGTTACTTATTTTGTGTACTGAAAACACAAATACACACACTGAGTAGCGTCATTTTAGTATTATTTATATTCTATTATAATTTTTATTTCACTTTGAATTAGCATTTATTTTTTATTTTTAGTTTAGTTGATTTTTAGTTTTATTTTTTATTTTTAGTTTAGTGATTTTTAGTAATTTTGTTATGTGCTTTTGTTTTGTCTTTTTTAACATTATATTTCGGTTTAATAATAATAATAACAATAATAATAATAATAATTTTTATTTATATAGTGCCTTTGAAGACCTTTACAAGGTCGCCTTACAAGAAATAGACAAATATCATACAGCAAGACAATTAATACAAAACAATACAGAACATAGAGAACATTTCATTTATTCATTCATTTTATTTCCAGATCATAATTTTAGAGGTTCAATTTAAACATTTCAGTTAGTTGCCATATTTCTAATTTTCGTTCAGAGTTTATCATTGAATATTTCAATTTTGATTTATTTCAGCTTAATTTCAGTTAACAAAAATGTTTTAGTAGTGTTAGCTTTAGTTAATGGGTTTGCATTATCAGTTATGAGTAATTTGATTGGGCCACAGGCGTGTAATGAGTTCACTACCCATGTGATGAACCTGTTGAGGGAACAGTCTCGCACACGGCCCATCTCACCCAAAGAGATCGAGCGCATGGTCAACATCATCCACCGCAAATTCAGCTCCATCCAGATGCAGCTCAAGCAGAGCACCTGCGAGGCCGTCATGATCCTCAGGTCCCGCTTCCTCGACGCCAGGTCAGAAACACATTCACAGTCATGCATTTGGCAGACTATGTTATCCAAAACATCTTGCATAACATGTATTGCCTGCATCTTGCCAGTATATGTGTTTAGAAAAGGTGTTTTTTAGTACCTATTACTTATCTAGTATTGCATGCTATTAATATTTTGAATGAGCTTTTATTTTAATATTTGCAGTTTAGTTTAACGTTTTTTAATTTTGTTATACGCTTTTGCCAGTTTTCTGCTGTTTTTAATGCTACTATTTAGGTTTTATTTATTTTTATTTCAATTTGTTTTTTTTGTTTTTTTTTATCAAAACATTTAATGCATGCATTTTGCGAATATATGTGCTTCATTGAATGAGGTGCAATCTATAATACACCTAATCTGAATAGAAATGGTATTTAGTATTACTTATATTATAGTTTTTATTAATGTTCTGAATTAGCCTATTTTTATATATTTTCAGTTTATTTTATTTTATTTTAAATTTTGTTATATACTTTTCTCAGTTTTCTAATTTTTATATTACTTTTTAGGTTTATTTTTTTCCAATTTCAGCTTTTTAAATGTATTTATTTATTTATTTATTTAATTTATTTATTCTAATTTTCAGTTTAATTTGTAGTCATTTTGTTATATGCTTTTGTCAGTTTTCTCTTTTTTATATTACTGTTTGTTTTTTCATTTAAAATATCTTGCATAATGCATGCATTTTGCCCATATATATGTGTTTGCTTATGTGAATAAGGTGCAGTCTATATAATACACCTCATGTACATAGATTTAGCATAGATAATGCTTGGTTAAGTTGGATTGCACGTGGTTAGTGAATAAGCCCCAGATTCCTGCCCTAAAATACAAAGCTCAAAACTGTTTAGTGACTTCAAACATCATTTTGCCCCAGAGAGACTGTCCTACTAATAACACACTGCAACTAGCTTTAGATAAAACAGCATTTTTTAATAAAGAATAATTGTTATTGGTGGTGAGTTTGTGTTTTTACACATGTAGGTGTTTTTGCGAGTGTGGGTTTGTTTCTGAGTGTATTGGATGTGCTGAGAGCGAGGCGTGTGTGAATGAGTGGGTGATTTGGTAATATTTTAAGGTCTTGTGAGTGTTTTTCTTAAACTGGCAGAAGGAAATTTTCCAATTAGTGCCGGCTGGCTTGCAAGGGCATGAGTTACTTAAATCAAAGAGTAAATTATGCATAAATCTGCTCATCAGAAAGTTATTCAGCTGATGGAATGCAAATGAAGCAGACAGCGATTGGTGGGCTCAGTGATGACATCATAAGGAGAGAGTGAGAGATTGGCTGCTAAAGTCAGATTCAATCTAGTCTCATTGTTTTAAGCAAATAAGTGGCCCAAAAATAAGCTTTTGTGCCACATCAGGGACTGTTTATTGGATACAACCTAGTAACAGTTGGCTGACCTATAACACCCAATAATATATACATGCAATAATTTATACTTTATGTGTTGTGGTATAGATATTGCGTCTACCAGAAGGGGATTGTTGGATCATGCTGATCAGATAAACCTTTAAAAACTATTTGCTGCAAAAACAGTTTTCTTACTTAACAATTTTGTTTTGTTTTCCAGTACAAATACCTAAACATTTTTAACCTTTATGTTGTGTTTCAGTCATTTTGAGCCAGAAGGGATTTTCTTTTTCCTGAAAATACTAGTTAATTTTATTACATTGGACTAAAACTCACTAACTTTGCCCACGCAGGTTATAACAAAAAAAACAAAACAAAAAAAAAAAACAAACCTGCTTATAAATGTCTTATGCTACTTTAAAAAAATAAATAAATAAATACTGGAGATATATATATATATATGTATATGTGTGTGTGTGTGTGTGTGTGTGTGTGTGTGTGTGTGTGTGTGTGTGTGTGTTTTAATTAGCACAGGTTTTGTATTTATTTTTGTTATTTTTTTTGCTAATTATTAATATTTTAAATTAGCATTCATTTTAGTATTTTCTGTTTTGTTTTATTTTATTCAGTAATTTTGTTATTTGATTGTGTCAGTTTTCTTATTACCATTTATGTTTTCAATTTTTATTTTGGTTTTAGACTTTTTTTTTTTTTTTTCCAAAACATCTTGCATAACATTTAATGCATGCATTTTGCCAGTATACATTTCATTATGTGAATAAGTTGGAATCTACAATACACCTCATTTAAATAGAAAAGGGGTTTAGTATTACTTATATACTATTGTAGTTTTTTATTAACATTTTAATGCATGCATTTTTAACTTATGTCTTTGTTACACCTGTGGTGTTCTCAGTAAGAAAATGCTTATAAATCTCTCATTGTGCTATATTATTACCAAATATTGGATTCAATCTTTTGTCAACCCGTCTTTTTTCAGTTAGCACATGCAGGTTTTGTATTTGTTTTTGGATCTGATTGACCGTAGCCCTCATCGGTCTAAGCTAATGCAACTCAGGTTTTGAGTGAACATTGCCAAAATTTCCCACAAATAATGCTTTTTTTCCACAAAAGCTGAGGCCTATGATCAAATTAAATTAAGGATTTTCAGCACAGGGTTTTTTTTTTTATTTTTTATTTTTTTTAAATAGATCAAATTAAGTGTGTTTATGCATAAAACAAGAAAAATATCTGCCAGTGGGGTCAGAAAAATAAACAATTCAAATGGAAAACATGAATAATTTTCTGGCCCCGTTGGCAGATATTTTTTCTCGTTTTAACCATAAACACACTTAATTTTGATAGATAGATAGATAGATAGATAGATAGATAGATAGATAGATAGATAGATAGATAGATAGATAGATATTAGAAACAAGACTCAGTATCTTTTGTCATTTTGCTTATCAAGTACTTGTATATTGATTTAAGAATGTTTAGATATTTGTATTGAAAAATGAGACAAAACTACAGAGGAAGAAAGTCATGTTTTGCAGTGATGTTGCTAATGGAAATACACACTTCTCCTGTAATAACCTTTAATAGTATATCAAGATATTGAAATGACTGAGGATCTATCAGTACTCATGATTCCTCTTTCTCCAGGAGGAAAAGGCGTAACTTCAGCAAGCAGGCGACAGAGATTCTGAACGAGTATTTCTACTCTCACCTCAGTAACCCGTATCCCAGCGAGGAGGCCAAAGAGGAGCTGGCCAAGAAGTGTGCCATCACTGTGTCACAGGTCAGTCCAGATCTCGGACGATACTGCGCACACGAGCCTTCAGCTGACAAACAAGGAGACTTTATTCACAATCTCAGCAAAATAACTAACAAATTTGTTAGAGGTGGTCTGTGACACTGTGAAGGTGCAGAGAATTTGGCTCAAAAATAGTGATGAAGCACAGCGATGTTGCCCAGTAACATCTCAACATGAGTGTGAAGTGATTTAAAACGCAACAGTGAGCGCCCAGTTTTCTGCCGCATGGATCCTGGAAGTATTTTTCCCGTTGACTTTCTTTATAAAGATTTCAGAAAATTTCTCAATAAAGTTCAAATAGAGTTTAGTAGAAGGCTCACAACATTTCTTTTGCAAAACGGTGTGAGAAAAATCGAATGACAAAAGGTCTGTTTTTGTGTAAAAATGTACTTTTGCAGGAATTAAAGGGCTAGAACAACCATAAAGAATTGCAAACAATTGAATCAGTTCAGTTGGTGAACAACTACAGTCTGCTCCAATGCTACAATTTCCCATATTAACTAACATTAAGCAGGTATAGTTAGTCTCAGCCTCAGTCCGCACACCTCTGAGCAAGTAAACATTAGTCGCAAGTAAACTATATACATGTAGATATCTATGTGCAAAACTGTATATTAGACTCTGTTTCTCAAACTAATTAGAAGTCATTACTTTTGGTCAGATAATTCAAATCATAAAGTCTATTTCTGCTCATTTTTCAGATAAAATCCACCCCTAAATGAAATATAAAATGAACTGTACAGCATGAGACTGGTAGAGAGTTTTATTTTAACATTATTTATATACTATTGTAGTATTTCCTTAGTGTTTTGAATTAGGTTTTATTTATTTATTTATTTTATTTTTAGTTTAATGTTTAGTTATTTATGTGCTTTGTCATTTTTTTTTTTTTTAGTTTTCAGTTTGAATTAGTTTATAGTTTGATATTTTCCGTTTTCATTTTATTTTTAGTTATTTTAATTTTAGTTATTTCATTTTGTTTTAGTTATTTGATATGTGCTTGTCATTTTACGATTTTTTAATTCTATGTATTTGTAATTTATTTTGACTTGTTTTTGTTTAAATTAGCTTTTATTATGATTATTTATTATTTTCAGTTATACTTTAAATTTCTTTTAAGTAATTTTGTTATTGGCTTTTGTCATTTTTACTAGTTTGTTTAAAAATCATTCTATTCTATTTTTATTTCAGTAATTTTAGTACTTCAACACATTTAATTTTCACTTTTTTTAAGTTTAACTTATGCATAACATTTAATTTATATTATAAATATGGATTTTATATAAGTCAGTTTATATTTTATTTTAGCCTTATTTTAATAAAAAAAAAAAAAAAATTCTCAAAAACAACACTGCTAGTAACTAGCTAACGTTATACCTACAAAAACACCACCCTCCTTACAGGAATTACCATTTCCACTGTAACAGCGGCTTCAGGATTGTGGGTAATGAAGTTCTTTACAGGAAACTCTGCAATATATACTGTAAAAAATGATTTTTCAAAGTTAAACAGATTATCGTGCAATATATACAACTTCAGTCTTTCTACTTCAAAATTTCAATTCATTGGGTTACTTTCCCTTTTTTGTGATTATATTTCAAAATTTACCAGCAATTTCTGAGTGAAACCATTTCAAAGTAAATCCTACACCATTTTTTTTTCAATTCAGAATCAATAACAACCTCAGAGCTCATGGAAGCTCATGAAAAGTCCACTAAAAAAAATAAAAAATAAAAATCACTCTGAAAGCGATTTTTACTTCCAGAACAGACTGTTGCGCTCGACTGAGATGGACACACATTATGAATATTCAGCCTGTTTTATGTTTGTGTAACGGGTGGGTGTGTACAGGAAGTCGTTACTGTAAAAAAGCCCCTTCTTTTTGTGCCCTTAGGGGAAGGGAAGCACCATCACTGTGTCACAGGTATGTCACTAAAACATTCGTCCGTCCGCTGTGTTGTCTGTCGATGTTGGTTGCAGTGGCAGCCGTGTCTCTGTGTACTGAACAACAATCGATGCATCATATAGTCATTTATCAAGCAGCTGGAATTATTCTTTACGGCCATAAGACACAGACACACACACACACCCAACCATGCATACATTTCCTCACCGCTGCCGACAGTTACACGGTTTCCTGCACTCAGATGGTGTCTTCCGGCTGTCTTTTATTGGATCCTGAGATTATGACATCAGCGAGGCGTTTTTATAGCGCTTCTTGAACTATTCCACCTCCCACTTGCAGTTTAAGGCCTGTTTGGAGATATTTTATGAAGGAGCCATTGCTCGAGGTGGATGCAATTTTAATATGTCTGGGTTTGTAGCAACGTTAATGTTCTTTTGCAAAAGGTTGGTCCATTTACAATGTCTTACAAATGTGTGAGAATAACAGTCGCTGTGAAACACATAAAAATGCATGCATTTTTCCAAGAAGCCGTGAACGTTTGGCTTGCAGCACATATTTCATTGGACTTTATGAATTATATGAAAGGTTTTTTTTTTTTTCTCCAATATGGGAGGGGGGGTGATTAATTAAAATAATATCACAATGCAAAAATGGTAACTGTCTAACTTCTAAAAGATTTTGAGGTAAAAAACAGATAATATTTTATGATGTATATTATAATACTTCTATAAAATCTCCTCATGAGATTCATCTTTCTCTCTTTCTTTTTCATTATGGAGGGGAAATGTAGTTACTTAAAATAATAAAATAATGCCACAGTACAAAAATGGTAATGGTCAGACTCGTTAAAGAGGTATCATTCCCTTCATTCCAAATGTAATTTCCTTTTTGTTTCTTTTGATTTTGGGGTAAAAATATTTGTATAACATTTTATAATGTATATTATAATTTTTTTTATAATATTTTCTCATGAGATTCAACCACATTTGCCTCACCCTCTCACTTTTTTTTTACATTATTGGGGAAAATTGATTAATTAAAATTAAAATTGTCTTTATGCATATATTTCATTTATTTATTTAGGTTTTTAGGTGAAATAATTGTATAATATTTTAAATTGTACATTCATCCACATTAGCCTTTGTCTATTTCTTTTTCATTGTGTGTGTGGGGGGGGCTTCGAGAGGCTTTATAAAAACATAATTTCTTTTTTTTTTTTCTTGTGATTTTTGGGTAAAAAAAAAAAAAAAAAAAAATTATATATTTATTTTATAATAGTATTTGACAACCCAAATTCCAAAAATGTTGTGACGTTTTTTAAATTTTAATAAAATGAAAAAAGATTTTAAAATCACATGAGCCAATATTTTATTCACTATAGAACATACAGTAGATAACAAATGTTTAAACTGAGAAATTTAACTTTTTTTTGCACAAAATGAGCTCATTTGATGCCTGCTACAGGTCTCAAAATAGTTGGGACGGGGGCATGTTTACCATGGTGTAGGATCTCCTCTTCTTTTCAAAACAGTTTGAAGACGTCTGGGCATCGAAGTTATGAGTTTCTGGAGTTTTGGTGTTAGAATTTGGTCCGATTCTTGCCTGATATAGGTTTCCAGCTGCTAAAGAGTTCGTGGTCGTCCTTGACGTATTTTTCGTTTAATGATCCGCCAAATGTTCTCTATAAGTGAAAGATCTGGACTGCAGACAGGCCAATTCAGCACCTGGACTCTTCTACTACGAAGCCATGCTGTTGTAATTGCAAAACCACATACTGCAGCTTTGTCCTGCTGAAATACACATCGTCTGGAGGGGAGCATATGTTGCTCTAAAACCTTTATACACCTTTCAGCATTCATTGTGCCTTCCAAAACATGCAAGCTGCCCATACCGTATGCTCTTATGCACCCCCATACCATCAGAGATGCTGGCTTTTGAACGTCTCGGTTACGTATGTAACCCTCGTTCCCTGAAGGAGGGAACGGAGACGTCACGTCGGATGACCGACGAAATTGGGATCTCGCCAGAGAGACCAATCCACTTCGAGTGTAACTAAACGAGCCAATGGACATTGGCATGCGATTATTGCATCCAGCTGCCGCTGATCACAGCGTGAGCATAAGAGGCAGCTGATGCACCGCATCAATTATGTTTTCGCTGAGGAGCCGAGCCGGCGACCCGGCAGCTCAGAGGTGGTACAGCGACTGTGGTGACGGGACGTGACGTCTCCGTTCCCTCCTTCAGGGAACGAGGGTTACATACGTAACCGAGACGTTCCCCTTTCAGTCGGTCACTCCGAGTCACGTCGGATGACCGACGAAATTGGGATCCCTACCAAAGCGCCACAGGAGCTGCCCCTTCCAGTGCCCTGTGTAGGGCTCCTGACCCTTCCTATAAGGCAGACAATAGGACCGGGCTCTACACAGAGAAGGTCAACTACTGGTGTTCCTTGAGCAACCCAAACAGTAGGACTAGGATAACACTGGGAAGCGTGCCCTTCCACTTGGAAGAGGCACACTGCGGAGTCACCTCCTCCCAGAGGGGGTTAAGTGACATTCAAACATGTGAAGTAACCCCGAAGGGCCCTATTGCACATGGAAGTCTCTGAGATGGCTCAGGCTGCATCTTTAGAGATGGCAGAACGTGGTCCGCCAGGGGAAACATGGCTCTAATAAGAATACCGTGGAATACACATATGGGATCCCGACAGGGTCTCTCATATGGGCACTAGCCTCGCACCAGATTTCAAGAATTCATTGGCTGAAGGCCTGGCGCCGGACGCCCCGCCGCGTCCGGACGCCGGAGTGCTGGAGGACTCAACAGGGTTTGCCTGGTTAAGGAACTCTCTGGAGAATTAGGCGTAAGGACGCCGCAAGCCGACTCTGAGCCGGCCCTCTCAGTGCCACTACCCGTTTGAGGTGAGAACACAGGAGGAAACCGGTTCGACACGTAGGCTATAAAACCTAGCGAACGTGTTGGGAGTCGCCCAACCCGCAGCTCTACAGATGTCTGCTAGCGAGGCACCACGAGCCAGCGCCCAGGACGATGCGACACCCCTAGTGGAGTGAGCACGCAACCTGAGCGGGCAGGGCACACCTTGTGCTTCGTAGGCCAAGGTGATGGCATCCACTATCCAGTGGGCCATCCTCTGCTTGGAGACAGCCTTCCCCTTCTGCTGTCCTCCGTAACAGACAAAGAGCTGTTCTGAGGTCCTGAAGCTCTGAGTTCTATCCACGTACTGACGCAGTGCGTGTACAGGACAGAGCAAAGCTAGGGCTGGGTCTGCCTCCTCCAGGGGCAGCGCTTGCAGGCTCACTACCTGGTCCCTGAAGGGCGTGGTAGGAACCTTGGGCACATAGCCGGGCCGGGGCCTCAGTGTTGCACTGGAGTCAGCCGGCCCAAACTCAAGGCACGACTCGTCGACCGAAAATGCCTGCAGGTCCCCCACCCTCTTGATTGAGGCCAATGCAGTCAGGAGTAGGGTTTTCATAGAAAGAAACTTCAACTCGACTGACTGCAATGGCTCAAAGGGGGCAGTTTGTAGGGCTCTTAGCGCCAAAGCCAAATCCCAAGAGGGAAGGGAGGGAGGCCTCGGAGGATTTAACCTCCTGGCCCCCCTAAGAAACCTGACGACCAGATCGTGCTTCCCCACCGACCTCCCCTCTATGGGGTCGTGGTGGGCAGAAATAGCAGCAACATATACCTTAAGGGTGGAGGGGGACAGCCTACGCTCCAACCCTTGTTGCAAAAAGGAAAGCACGGCTCTGATTGAACATCTCCGGGGGTCCTCCTGGTAAGAGGAACACCATTCGACGAACAGGTTCCACTTCAGCGCATAGGCCCGTCTTGTGGACGGTGCTCGTGCTGAAGCGATAGTGAGCGCTACCTCCTGGGGCAGGTCACCTAGAACCTCCGCGTCCCGTCCAGGGACCACACATGAAGTTTCCACAAGTCTGGACGCGGGTGCCAGAGGGTGCCCCGTCTCTGAGAAAGCAGATCCTTCCTCAGAGGAATCGGCCAGGGAGGGGCTGTCGCGAGGAGCATGAGTTCCGGGAACCAGGTCCTGTTGGGCCAATATGGAGCCACTAACAGGACCTGCTCCTCGTCCTCCCTGATCTTGCACAATGTCTGTGCTAGCAGGCTCACTGGGGGAAACGCATACTTGCGCAAGCCCTGGGGCCAGCTGTGTGCCAGTGCATCCGTGCCGAGCGTTGCCTCGGACAGGGAGTAGAACCACTGGCAGTGGGTGGTTTCTGGAGATGCAAACAGGTCTACCTGAGCAACTCCGAACCGACTCCAAATCAGCTGGACCGCCTGGGGATGGAGTCTCCACTCCCCAGGAAGTGCCGCTCGAGACAGCTCGTCGGCCGCCTGATTGAACACTCCTGGGATGTGGATGGCACGAAGGGACCTCAGATGCTTCTGACTCCAGAGGAGGAGGTGGCGGGCGAGTTGCGACATGCGACGGGAGCGCAACCGCCTTGCCGGTTGATATAGGCAACGGTCGCAGTGTTGTCCGTACGGACCAGAACGTCCCTGCCCCAAAGGCGCCCTCTGAGGCGGCACAGGGCAAGGCGTACTGCCAGCAACTCGAGGCAATTGATATGCCAACGCAGAAGGGGGCCCGTCCAAACCCCTGATACTGCGTGCCCGTTGTACGTGGCACCCCAGCCGGTGGCCGAGGCATCCGTGAATACCACAGCATGCCTGGATACCTGCTCCAGGGGCACTCCTGCCCGAAGGAACGAAGGATCTGACCACGGGCTGAAGGTCTTGCGGCAGGCTGGTGTAATCTGAACCCGGTGAGTACCGCGTTTCCACGCCCACCTCGGGATTCGACCATGGAGCCAGTGCTGAAGCGGTCTCATATGGAGCAGACCGAGCGGAACTATGGCCGCAGCTGCAGCCATATGCCCCAGGAGCCTCTGAAAGAGTTTCAGTGGGACCGCTGTCCTGCCTGATAAAGTCTTGAGGCAGTTCAGCACCGACTGAGCACGTTCCTGGGTGAGGCGTGCTGTCTGGTTGACCGAATCCAACTCCATGCCGAGAAAAGAGATCCTCTGCACTGGCACGAGTTGCTCTTTTCCCAATTGACCCGAAGGCCCAACTGGCTGAGGTGCCTGAGCACCAGGTCCCTGTGTGCGCACAACAGCTCTCGAGACTGTGCAAGTATGAGCCAGTCGTAGAGGTAGTTGAGAATGCGCACACCCCGTTCTCTCAGGGGAACAAGGGGCCGCCTCTGCGACTTTGGTGAAGACACGAGGCGAAAAGGGACAGCCGGAAGGGCAGGACCTTGTACTGATATGCCCGACCGTCGAACGCGAATCGCAGGAATGGCCTGTGTCGCGGGAGAATCGAAACATGAAAGTACGCGTCCTTCAGGTCGATTGCTGCAAACCAATCTAGGGGACGGACGCATCCAAGAATGCGTTTCTGCGTCAACATCTTGAACGGCATCTTGTGAAGTGCACGGTTCAAAACTCGCAGATCCAAGATCGGTCGTAACCCACCGCTTTTCTTGGGCACAATGAAGTAAGGGCTGTAAAACCCCGACCTCATATCGGTTGGAGGGACCGGCTCTATTGCATCCTTCGCCAGTAGGACTGCAATCTCCGCGAGCAAGACAGGGGCATCGACGGCTTTGACTGAAGTGAACCGGATGCCCCTGAACTTGGGGGGGACGCCGGGCGAACTGAATCGCATAGCCGAGTCTGATGGTCCGCAGGAGCCACCGGGACGGGCTGGGGAGCGCTAACCAGGCTCCGAGAGACCGCACCAGCGGGGCCAACGGGCCCACCGACATGCCCGCGGTGGGGCAGCGAGGTGGAACACAGGGACCGGCCCCAGGGCCTGTGACGGCCTGGCCTGTGACGGCAGGGGGCGGGGTCTGGGTGTGTAGTGTAGCACTCACCTGATTTCTCCTCGCGTGGGAGGAGACACAGGAACCCGGCTTGAGGCTTGTGACAGCCCGGCGTTTGACGACTTGAAGCGGGGACTGGAGTGCTACTGCCCTTACCTGGTTCCACGAATGGGCAGGAGGGGTGCTCTTGGGCAACCACCCGCTGCCTGCTGGCGAGAGAGGAGGAGGGAAGTGATCCTGTGATGCACGGATCACCACTCTCCTCCTCTTGAGACCCGGAGATTGAGGAGACCGCTCTTTACTGATGTTTTGGGTACCGCTGGCTGCTGGGCCAGCGGCGGAACAAAATGAACAAAAGATACTCCACCCGGCCCTCCTCCGGGGGAGGGAGTGGTGCAGTCACCATCTCCCGATGAGCAGTCTCCTCCATCTCTGGGTCGACCGTCCCAGGGCCTCTTGCACTTGCGCTTGCCGCCAGGTTTGGCGGGGGCCTGGACGGGCTGGGCGTCCTGCCTGCGACCGGCTCCACGACGCTGCCTGGTGAAGGCTGCTGCGGCTGCGCGGGAGCGGGGGCGGCCGCAGGGGGGCGCCCACGGCGACGAGCAGGCTGAGTGGCTGCAGCCGGAGTGGAAGCAGCAGGTTTCCTCCGGCGCATGATGTGTTTGCCTCAGTCTGCTTCTGGGCTGCCGAGAACTGCTGGGCAAAGCTCTCGACAGCGTCGCCGAAAGGGCCGGTCTGTGACACGGGAGCATTCAGGAACTGTACCTTCTCCTGCTCCTTCATGTCAGCGAGACACAGCCAGAGATGGCGCTCCTGGACATCGCACAACCCAGAGACTGTGCGGTCACCTTCGTCACTCGTAGCGCGAGGTCCGTCGCAGCACGCAGCTCATGTAGAACCGCCAGGTCGTGACCACCCTCGTGCAGGTCTTTCAGTGCTTTGGCCTGGTGGACCTGCAGCAACGCCATAGCATGGAGGGCGGAAGCCGCCTCCCCACAGGCTCTATAAGCACTGCCAGTTAGACCTGACGAATACTTAGAGGCCCGTGAGGGGAGACACGGATCACCCCGCAGAGTGGAAGCGGCTGTTGGACACAGTTGCATGGCCACAGACCGTTCCACCGAGGGGATGCCCGCATACCCCAAAGCGGCTCCACCATCGAGGGTGGTGAGAGCGGAAGAACTACAAGATGTGTTTCGGGCAGTGAAAGGTGCCCTCCACAATCTTGTCAGCTCCTCATGCACTTCCGGAAAGAATGGCACCGGAGGGGGGCGCTGAGAACCAGCGCCACCCCCACCGAGGAACCACTCGCCCAGCCTCGAAGGATCGGGACACGGTGGCTTTTTAGGATTCCACACGAGCCCGACATTCTCGGCGGCCCGGGAAAGCATAGCCGTCATCTCTGGGTCTGGCACGGACAACGCTACCACACCCGAAGGGGGCAACGCAGCCGGGTCGTCATCCCCGGAGAGAGAGGGCCCGCCCTCCGATGCGGTGATCGACATCTGGTCGTCAGAGGGGGCACCGAAGGAAACGCGTGGCCAGCGCGCTCCTTCGGCAGCTCCACCGGCTGCGGAGTGCTTGAGGGGTGAGGAGCTCCACTTGGGGAAGCCCTCACCGTAATCCTCAAATCACCTCTAACTCCACCGGATCCAGTGTGCACGCCGGATCACGGCAGGCAGAGGGACTCTGCCATGTTTGACATAGCAGAGTCGCACTCCGAGATGGTCATGTCCCCGCAAGAAGAACATGAACCATCCACGAAAGCCACCTCAGCGTGCTGAATGCCCAGACACGTGAGGAAGCGATCGTGACCGTCCTGAGGCGCCAGGAAACGACCACACCCAGAAACGCACGGGTGAAAAGACATCTTTAAAAAGACGCGATCACCTGTGTTGCTCTTTTAGAGAAATTGCTCTTTCAGAGAAATGCTCTTTTAGTGCTGAAGCACGCAGGGGAGCTGGCCACCGCACACTCCTAGTGTGGCTGTCAGCAGGAAGACGATCTTTCTCTCCCGGACACCGTGACCACCGCTGCCGCGCCGTAACGCCCGCACTCGCTCGCAGAACACTCTCTTGGAAGGGAGAGCAGTAGCTTTAACCACTACCGCTCGGCTCCGAAGCGAAAGGATAATTGATGCGGTGCATCAGCTGCCTCTTATGCTCACGCTGTGATCAGCGGCAGCTGGATGCAATAATCGCATGCCAATGTCCATTGGCTCGTTTAGTTACACTCGAAGTGGATTGGTCTCTCTGGCGAGATCCCAATTTCGTCGGTCATCCGACGTGACTCGGAGTGACCGACTGAAAGGGGAACTGAACGCTGATGACACGCTGGAAGGTCTCCCTTCTCTTTGGCCCGGAGGACACGTGATTTCCAACAAGAATGTCAAATTTGGACTCGTCTGACCATAGAACACTTTTCCACTTTGAAACAGTCCATTTTAAATGAGCCTTGGCCCACAGGACACAACGGCGCTTCTGGACCATGTTCACATATGGCTTCCTTTTTGCATGATAGAGCTTTAGTTGGCACCCGCAGATGGCATGGCAGATTGTGTTTACCGACAGTGGTTTCTGGAAGTATTCCTGGGCCCATTTAGTAATGTCAAATGACAGAATCATGCTGATGAGTGATGCAGTGTCGTCTGAGGGCCTGAAGACCACGGGCATCCAACAAAGGTCTTTGGCCTTGTCCCTTACGCACAGAGATTTCTCCAGTTTCTCTGAATCTTTTGATGATGTTATGCACTGTAGATGATGAGATTTGCAAAGCGTTTGCAATTTGACATCGAGGAACGTTGTTTTTAAAGTATTCCACAATCTTTTTAAGCACTCTTTACTTCTGAGAGACTCTGCCTCTCTAAAACATCAATTTTGTAGCTAATCATGTTACAGACCTGATGTCAATTAGCTTAATTAGTTGCTAGATGTTCTCCCAGCTGAATTTTCTCAATTTCCTGCTTTTTCAGCCTTTTGTTGCCTCTGTGCCAACTTTTTTTAGACCTGTAGCAGGCATCAAATTTGAAATGAGCTCATTTAGTTGATAAAAGTGTCAAATTTCTCTGTTTAAACATTTATTAAGCTCTCCATGTTCTATTGTGAATAAAATATTGGCTCATGTGATTTGAAAGTCTTTTAGTTTTCATTTTAT